>BQNB010011409.1:3732-75636 GCA_026074375.1 Tanacetum coccineum | reverse complement strand
CTCTGGATCTATTCCTCGGATATCCGAAAGTTTCCAAGCAATTGCTTGTTTTCGGTTTTTCAAAACATTAATGAGTGAGGTCTTTTCATCTTGGCTCAAATCTTTTGAAATTATGACTGGAAGTTTGTTATTTTCCTCTAAGAACGCATACTCGAGATGCGGAGGTAACTCTTTAAGCTCGACTTCGGGAATTTCATCTTTTGGTTCATAAGAAACAGCATATTCGAGAGAAGACTTCTTTGGTTCAACGACTTTAAGATCTCTTTGATTTTCTGGAAAGTAATTACCTTGGTTTGGTAGAGGAGGTAATGGTTTACTATTTAGGAGTGCCTCGAGAATGAGAATGTCGAATGTCACGGGATCATAGTACGTGGCATTGAAAACTGATGAAACTGGTTCATCATCGATTGCTATGAAAGCATCGGCTTCTTCAAAGAGTAGAAAAACGCTTTTATCAAAAGGAGTAAGTGTTGGTGATGAAGTAGAAACAATTGGATCGAAGTGCGGAGAAGGATTGTTGTAAGCAACGGAATCGGAAAATCCAAGTACTTCTTGTGAGTACTCTTCACAAGTGACATCGATTAAATCAACTTTCTTCAATGATTCGAGATTGTTGTATGAAATGGAAGGTGCATCACCACATTTAAGGGTTAACGATTGATCATCATTCCTAAGAGTAATCTCTCCTTCGTAAACATCGATTAAAGCATGAGCCGTCCTAAGAAAAGGTCGCCCAAGTATCAACGGTACTCGAGGATCGCTATAAAAATCAAGAACAACAAATTCGGCGGGAAAGTAAACTTCCTACTTTGACAATAACATTTTCAGCTACACCGGTTGGTTGGAAATTGTAGGTCTGCAAGTCTAATACCATTTTTGTGGCGGTTAGGCCTGAGAGTTTTAAGCTTTTTCCAAATGGATAAGGCATGAGATTATACTAGCACTAAATGGCAAGGTAAGTAACTATCAAAACTCTGAAAAGTCACATGGGAATGAGAATCGACCGGGGTCACCTAGCTTTTCTGGAAGCTTTTTAAGGACAACCGCTCTACAATTTTCATTCAATGGTTTTTGGTTAATCATTTAACTTGTCTTTGTTGTTAAGCCTTCTTTTTAAAGCTCGGAGCAACATTTGGCATTATGAATGAGAGCATCCGCGAAACTTAGCTCAAAGTGAAGATTACGGAAAATTTCCATAAACTTTGAAGCAAGGATATCATCCTTTTCACGAATCTTTTCTTTGTTGAGTCTCGATGGGTAAGGCAAATTAGGTTTGGCTTTATTGGCAACGAAAGAAGGCTCTTTGATTGGTTCTTTGTCTTTGGTTTGTTCATGGACTAATGGAGGAGGACAGAAGTGGATGTCTTCGTGCTTGGTAAGCTCTGATCCTTTGTCCACCTCACTTTCCCTTTTCCACCACCGGTGGAATTGGAGGTCATCGTATGAAACACCCCTACGTGTTGTATTGCCTTGGCATTCATTCCTCTTCCTTTTCCCCCTTGGGTTTGGAATGGTATTGCTTGGTAAAGAACTTGAAGTTGAAGGTTGGTTGCTATGATAACTTTGCATGAAACCGAGCATCATTTTCTGAAAATCGTCTTGCTTCTTCTGAGACTCATTGTAAACTCTTTGAAAATCATTTTGAAAATTATCCAACTTCATTTGCAAATTATTCATGTTCGCATCATTACTTAGAAATAATTCTCAAATTCGTTTTAGACACACTATTTGTTGGAGGTTGGTAGTAAACTTGTTTGATTGGTGGTTGTTGGTTGGTGGTTTGTTATGGTGGAGCTTGATCAACTTGATTTTGGTTGTTTTGACGGTTTTGGATTAAAGTTTCCCTCCACGGTTTTTGTTGAAATTAGAATTGGGTCCCTTGATAACGGTTTGGATGGTTTGGAATTTGGTTGATGAACCTCGGTGGTTTCATTTGACTTGCCAAATTGGAAGGTTGGTTTCTTTGGAGAAAATTTCCAACGGCTGCGGTTTGTTGAAATTGTTGGATATTGTCTTGAAAAACGGGAAAATCGTTTCCACCTCGAGTTAACGGACAATGGTTAAAATGGTGATTTGATCCACAAGTGACACATACTTCCTCAACTGCTTTGACTGGTGCAGGAGTAGTAACAACTAAAGCTTTCATTTGATTCATCATTTGGTTCATCTTGATAGTCATCTTATCCTCGAGAGAAGCGGCTATTTGTTGCATATCGAAAGAATTATTAGAAGATGAAGAATTAGAAAGAGGAGCATCCGTACTCACTCTTGAATCATTAGCACGACTTCTGGAGTAACGAACTTTTGACTTGCTTTCAATAATCGCTAAACCTTCTTGAGGCATTTTGTCTAAAAAATTGCCACCTGCTGCAGAATCTAAGGCATCTTGATCGTTTGAATTCATAATTTTTGTAAAAAGTATCGAGTTGGTGGAGTTCCGAAAAGCCATGGTGAGGACATTGACGAAGGAGTCCTTTAAAACGTTCCCATGCTTCATTAAAGGCTTCGTTTGGTTTTTGATAAAAAGTAATGATCTCATTCCGATAGTAAGTGGTTTTTGAAGGTGGGAAGTATTGGTTTATGAATTTTGAAACAAGGTCGTCCCATGTGAGAATTGATCTTGGTGGTTCTTTTCTAAACCAATCTCCGGGGCTTCAACCGTCAAGAGAAAAAGAGAAAAGCAAAAGCTAACCAAGTGTTCGTTACTTCTGGATGTCTAAACGTTGAAGTGACCTTGTTAAAAAATCAAGGTGATTGTGGGATCTTGTCACTACCCGTACATTTGTTGCTTGCACAAGATTGGTGGAACAACATAGCAAATTCATACCCCTCGATGGGTGCTTGTAAACACTTGGCCATTGTCGACGGATTGTCGCCATTTGAACAACGTGTTGTTTCAACAATTGGATCTACACCGAAAGAGTTTGTTGTTGACGACGTCTACGAGATTGCGAACGAGTGCGCATAAAAAGGAAAAACTAACAATTAAAAAGCAAAATTATAACTAAATTTTTTATTTTTAAATTTTAACGGTTACACGAAAGAGACTTTAAAACCAAATTAATCAACTACTTCACGTAGCTCTTGAAAAATTGCTTTTCAAGATGAGCCGTACTTGGTAGAAGACACAAAGGCAAGTGTTAAATTCTTAGAATTACAGTGGGAAACAATTGCAAGTTCACCGGAAATTGAAATGATAATATCTCAATAGAAGATATTATTTGTTGGTGTTCGTAACACAATCCTTGGTGAATTTTATTTTCTTCTGATCAATAACAATTTTTTTTATATTTTTGATTTTTCTATTTTTTTTTTTCTATATGATAAAATTATACTAAAATGAAAAAGAAAATTTATTTATTGTTATATTTTTTAATTTTTTTATTTTTTTTTGGATTTTTGGATTTATGGACAAAAAATATTTAACTTTCGAGGACGAAATCTTCAAACCAAATTCACAAACTCGAAACGAAGGAACGCTTTACACAAGTCCCCACGGCAGCGGCGCCAAATAAACTGCATTGCAGTGGTTACATACATAAAAAACAATATACTTTTAGAGAAATTTAAGGAAACCCCAAGTATCCATTAGACAATTCCACTCACAAAGATAATATATATAGAATACGTATAATTAAACCGGCAAGTATGATCACCCGACGTTTCCCCCAATGACTAAGGAAATTGAAACCACGTTAGGTTTGATCCTGATTTGAATGAAGCAAAGAAATTTGGATGAGCTATTACTACGAAATATTAAAAGCAACCTAATAATGATAATTAAGCAAATAAGCAAAATCTAAAATCATAAAAGTAAACTAAAATTTCACAACTAAATAAAGAAAAGTTGCTATTCTATTTAAAAGATTAAAATTTAAAAAAAATTAAAGTTGAAAATAAAAACTAAAAACTAAACTAAAATTACTATAAAAATAACTTTTTTATAAAAAGAAAAAGTGGCAGAATTTATAAAAAGAGCCCTAATCATTTAAAACTATTTATTAAAAACTAATTTAACTAATTTAAACTAAAATCTAATTTAATTATTTAATAAAACTGAATTTTTATGAAACTTAAACTAAAACAAACAAACACATGGCCGAAATTTACCAATTTCCCGAAAGTAGAGGTAGGCGGGTACTTAAGTTTTTATATAAAAAACACAAAGTTCGAACTAATGCAGATATAGTCCCTTAAATTGGGACTCAACTAGACTAAACTATTAACCAACGAAGGACTTACGATGTACCTTAACTAAGGACTAATTATGCAATTAACAAGGACTAACCTGTGTAACTTTAAACTACTGAAATTATGAAAAAGGTGCAGAAACATGGTTACTGAAGCATCTAAACAACCAACCAACCACATCCATATGGATTTAAAAAGCTATTAAACTAACTTTTTTAAGATAACTTTTAAAAAACATAACTACTGAACTATTTTAAATAAGCAATATGAGCATATGAAAACTAATAAGCTTCAGCAGCTTATAACCTAAACTGATTAAACAAATACCTCAAAACCCACAAGAAGATTTTAAACTTATTAAACTAAAAGCTGCTTACTCATGCACTTTATCTAAACCTTATCAAAACTAACAATAACAATTCAAACGCTTTATTAAGAAAACAGAATTAAAAATAGACAAAAATAAAACTTATTGAAGCTTTATAGAAATAAAGAGTAACCCTTTTTTCCAGCCAAACAGGAAACAACAATTAGCGATGGGGCTTATGGCTTATTCACATAAGCCCTTATATCAAAATCACAACCTATACTAACCCTATAAGCTGACCAATAGCTCTAAACCCTCTTGATACCATAGCAGCCATCCAATTCCAGGATGGTATCAAGCCTTGATCGAATGAACACAATTAATACACAAATACAAATATTTCAATACATTTAAAAGAACACAAAGATTTTTATGAAACAATAATTTTATTGAAACTACAGAAGCAAGTATCTTTACAATCATCGAAATGAAATTACATAACATAAAATTGAAATTACATTTGAAGAAACTACTAAAAACTGAATCGAAAAGATTAAACCTAAAAATTAAACTACTAAAAATTGACCCCCCCCAAAAACTGCTGGAATGAGGGGGCTTTTATACCCGAAGCCTTGAGCTCTTGCCTTCATCTAGATCCTTCTATCCTCTTCATCTTGACCCTTCAATCTTTCTCTCTCCTTGATCTTGCATATAGGCCGTGGGATTAAAAATGTGTATAAACCGGATCAAGCGTGGCCAAGGAGTGTGTTAGTTATGTGAGTGTAAACACTCACACACGTCACATCACCCAATCATTTCATCTCATTTTGCCAGGGTGGATTGGGTTGGGGGATTAATTGATAGTGACAGATGGGTTAAGGGTTGTGAGAGGAGTGTTTACCCCATGGTTAATATTATAGATGGGGTTGAGTGATTATAAACTAAGGGTTTATGGTGTCTGATTGAGTTGTTCGGGTGTGTGAGTGTTCAATCTCATTTGGGGGTAAATGAGGAACAGTAATTGTAAATGAGGGTTATAAGTTAAACCGGGTTGGGTAGGGTTAGGTCGGTTAAGGGTTGGGTTTATGAATTGGGTAATTGGGTTAGGGGAAAGCTTATGATTGGCTGAAAGGTGGGTCACGGGTTTATTTGACCCGAACTTTGACCCGCGCCCTTTTGTATCTATGAGGCGATTACACATAAGTCCCATGTGTTTTTAGTTAAGAAACATTTTCAGGTTATAAATAACTTAAGGGTAAATTGCATATTCAGCCCTGGATTCGATTTCCCAATATTAAATTATAAATAACATTCACAATTTACAAAATCAGCCTGTGGTTTTATAAAGAGAGGTGACTGGCTTTGAAGGTTTGACTGTGAAGGCTAGGCATGATTCTCTGCTTCAGGCTTTGACTCATATCCTATCTCAAGTGTCCGTTTTTTGACGTTCTGACGATATTTGACATATCCATACCTGCACACATAAAACTCAGATACAAGCACATTTTTGCCATTTTTGATCCGTTTTGGGATGAATTGGGCCTTTTTAAGCATAAATTGATATGTATAGTTTAACAACTATCAATAAGCAATCACCTTATTTCTCTGCATAAGCACACAACCCAACCCCTGATTCGAAGCATCACAATAAACTACGAAATCTTCAACGCCATCGGGAAGCGATAATATAGGTGCATCACATAACTTACTTTTTAGCAATTGAAAGGCTTCTTCTTGTTCCGCACCCCACACATACTTCTTGTTTTTCTGAGTTAACAGAGTGAGTGGTTTTGCAATCCTGGAGAAGTTAGCGATAAAACGCCGGTAGTAACCTGCCAATCCTAAAAACGAGCGAACCCCTGTCGGCGAAGTGGGAGCTTCCCAATTCTTTACTGCCTCTATCTTTCCCGGATCCACATGTATACCACCCTGATTTATCACGTGACCCAGAAAATGCACCTCTTGTAACCAAAACTCACACTTAGAAAATTTAGCATACAACTTTTCCCTCCTCAACAACTCCAAAACTAACCTCAAATGACCCTCATGTTCCTCCTTTGACTTTGAATAAATCAGAATATCATCTATGAAAACAATGACGAACTTATCTAGATACGGTTTGCAGACTCGATTCATCAGGTCCATGAAAACCTATTGCGTGGGCAATTGTTAATTCCAAAAGGCATAACGGTAAATCAAAATGTCCCCATTAACCTGGTTCTAAATGCGTTTTATAGGATAACTTCCTCATTACAACAGTAAGTTGGTGATACCCCGAACGAAGGTCTATTTTAGAAAAGTAACGAGAACCTTGAAGCTGATCAAACAAATCATCAATTCTAGGAAGAGGATATCGGTTTTTAACCGTCAATTTGTTTAATTCCCTATAGTCGATACACATACGAAAGGAACCGTCTTTCTTTTTAACAAATAACACTGGTGCTCCCCATGGAGAATGACTAGGTCTAATAAAGCCCTTGTCTTGCAACTCTTGAAGCTGCCCGGACAGTTCTTGCATTTCCGAAGGTGCTAAACGGTAAGGAGACTTTGCTACAGGCGTCGCCCCCGCAACTAATTCTATACGAAACTCAACCTGTCTTTGTGGTGGTAAACCTGACAAATCTTCCGGAAATACATCACTAAAACTCGCCAGAACACGCCCACTACAGAATTTTCATCATCATTGGTTCTCCTACATTAGCGTTCATAAAGGTCTTGTCTTAAACCCGAACGAAACGTATCCGCCGTATAGAGCTCTAAGTGCTTCAACACCTTCTAAAGGTATTTCCACCACCTCTCATGACACATCAATTACGGCCTTATTACGAGATAACCAATCCATACCAATGATCACATCGAAGCTCCCAAGACCCAACGTATCAAATCTATAGTGAACAAGGAATTTCCTAGTTCTAGTTTGCAATCACGAATAACCCTATTGACTTCTACCCATTTTACTATCCACTAGTCTCTAATCACATAACCGGGGGTTACGATTCTAGGTTATCACATTTAGCCACTAGACGCAAATTCCAAGTAATAAGAAACTAAAGTCAGCTCCATGAATCAAAAAGTACTGTAGACAAAAATGTTACTTTAAAGAGAAAGTACCAGTCCACCACATTAGGGTCCCCGCGAGGCCCCACCGCATACACTTCACATTTATAAAGCCCTTCCTCGAACTGCTTTCCATTGTTTCTATGCTTAGCTAAACGATTTCCCTCATAATAAGCAACTGAATTTCCCGCCTGTCTAGGTGCTCGGCCCAACTTAGGACAGGTAGACTTTAGATGATTAGGGCTTCCACACTCATAGCAAACCCTCTGATTATGATTCATCCTTATCGTATTTACCGGAACTGCACGTTTAGGTTCCCGACAATCTTTGGCAAAATGTCCAAGTTTCTGAGAGTTGAAACATACTCTACAGCTTCCTCCTTCGATATGGTGGGTGTTACACTTGGTACACCTAGGGTAACTCACATATTCATTCCTGGAGGAGCTGTTGCCATGAATCCTGCCCCTACCTTCGCCTTCTTTTTATCTTTCCAAGACCCTCCAGACTTAGCACCCTCAATCATTTGCCTCCTCTTTTTCAACTACCTTAGACAACGTTTCCCACACAAATTAGCCTCATCTGTAAGTATAACCCACTTCAAAACCGCATTCTGAAAATGGTTGTTGGCTGAGTTGCCTTAACCATCCCCCTAATTTCCGATGCTAAACCTGCTATATACCTCTTAATGCGTGACGATTTAGGTGTCACCATATGAGGAACCAACCTAGCCAGCTCATGAAATCAGTCGGTGTAGGCGGCATGATTGCCTCCCACCATATATGTGTTTCCATACTCAATTCCAACTTTTCATTTCGTGACTGAGGAAACAAATCTCTCTACCAATAACGCCTAAAGTCCATTCAGACATCCCCATTCGTCGCGTCTCGATCCCTCACTTGGATTTGGCCATTCCACCAAGTTAGCGCCTTATTAACAAAGGAACTGGCAGCATATTTCACCTTTTGGTTTTATAGACACCCGCTGTTATCGATCACTGATTCCATTTTCTCTACCCAACAGGTAAGTGCTATCGCACCCCCCTTCCCATCGTACTCTTTAGGACCATAAGCATGGAATCCTTTGTAAGACAACCGTTATTATTGCCCCCATTCCCTCCTTTCCCCCATTCGCCTCCATTTGCATTGTTCACATTTTCGTCACCCTGAGTAGGACGATCTAAAGGGATTAATATTTTAGATAGAATTGCTGCCGCAATAAAGGGCAGCAAGGTAGGTTGTCCGTTATCATCATCATTATTATGTCTAGTTCGCACCATTCTGATAAAATAATAACAATGTTCATTAGCCAAGGGAAAGGTAAAGGGTTTTTTTTACTCATCTATTCTATCAGCACATCATCAGTACCATACAACACACATACATAAACACTCATCCAAATATCATTTAACCAAAACCGTGTAATCATAATTGCAAGCCACTTGTGTTTTGGCGCATTTATAATATGTTGCCACCATAATTAAAGATGCCCCCATTTCACGAGTGTACTCCCTCCTATTGAATACACTTCACAAAACAACAAGACTCATACCCATCACAACAGTCATATTAAGCAAACCACCACATATAGCAACAGAAAACTCACAATTAAAGAAAACCACACATTTCATAACATCAAAATAGTCAAACAAATCCGAAAGAAAAGCCTAAGGTTTTAAAGTTCATAATGGGACAAAATTAAAGCACATAACTCAAATTTCCACTACTACCACCAGTATCCTCTAACTCATAGACTTTAGGCACACTCCTTGCCGTGGATTTCAAATCTGAATCATCATCATCTGACACCTATAATAATCCACTTGTTCCTAGTAGATCATCACCTTCATTTTCTTCTCTTTATCAGTTAGACGGTACTCATGAAAAATTTCTGGGGGTAATCTAGTAACCACCCCGTTCATTTTGTCACAGTTTCACTATTCTCCACTTCTCTTCCCTCTGCTAATTTCAATAGGTCAATCTTTCTTCCACCCTGCATGGGTACATAGAAATTGGTATACGGATCTTACGGCTAATCCGGCTTACCCATGCCTGTGTCCCTGGTTTGTAATATCCCCTACGTCATGTCGTAATTGCGACTCCCATACAGAACTTCTTAGGAGGAAAAGGATACATAGCAAATTTAACAAGAAAGAATGAGGCACACTAAATCAGGTAAAGGTAATCAAAATAGCTAAAGGAATCACCAAAGTTAATAATACACATCATACGATTAAGGGAAAAAATGCATACTAGATATACTACTAAACGCTTAAGCCCTAACATGCATCTACATGAAGGACTCCTAGGTTATAGTCTAGGCTCAACCACCTACTTCTCTATAACCAAAGGCTCTGATACCAATCTGTCACACCCCGCCAAGCGAAGCACGATGCAACTTCATGTGATATCCGATTACAAACACAATGCGTCTACTATAGTAAACGAAAGGAAAAGAAAATAACTACAGGGGACACAATGTGTCATAAAACAAAACCCCACACAAGATAAAGTAGTCTTGCATTATCAAGTAATGTCATACACTGCAAAGCATAAACCAACAAAAAAAAGTAAATCATCCTCACTATAAATTATCCAGCAGAACATAAGTCTAAATCAAAAGAACAAATAAGAAGAACTCCATAAGCCAATCCTAAGGTCTCTTTATTCAATTCTCCTAGCATCATTAGTCTCAAACTGAATACCTGAAAATGATGCTCAAAAACGTCAACATAAAGTTGGTGAGAGTCATAGGTTTAAGATACAATATAAATCCACTTAAATCACTACTGTGATAAATAAAAACACTGCATGACAATAAATGGACTACCATATAAGCTACCATACAAACCCAATCAAATCCAATCCAAAACAACACCATTCACACAATTACGAGACATCTCTATCGCAAAACTACTCCAATTGATCACTAAGCCATGGAGCATACCACAAATCCACTCTAATTGATCACTAAGCCATGGAGCATACCTCAAAACCCACTCCAATCGATCACTAAGCCATGGAGCGTATCACATCACAACATGTAGCACATAACATATAATAGCCACATAAAGTCCATGCATCACTTTAAACACATTACACATTTGAATAAAATATTTTTATACTAGCATCATTTCTATCCCAAGTTTTAAAACCGAAGTAAAAGTGGACTTATGAAAACATACCTGTAGCTTACTTAATCCAAAAAGTTTCAAGAAAGCTTCACCAAAGTATCAAAATCAACAAAATGTATGATATTAACATAAACTTTGTCATCACCCCAATAAGGTGTAACTCAACTATGATGGATTCTAGCGATCAAACAATGATCTAAACTCATTTTGTCCTTTTTAAATTCTACATAACTAGCTTACACCTTTATATCTAATACTTTCAATTTTTCTGGATTTGAGCAGAATTTTTAGACTCACTTGCACCCCTAAACGCACCACTTAAACATATTTATAATTTTTGGCAAAATCCACAGTTTTCAAATAAGAATTTATGAACACCCATTACTACCTCCACGTTCAACCTCTTTATAAATAACCCTTTAGAAAATCATAACACCAAGTATCCAAAATTCGGCTAGTAACAGACACCCTAAAAGTTTGATGTTAGCTGACCATTTTAAACACCACCCCATACTTAGCCAAAAATCAGAGGTCACACACAATATATGAACTTACTTCCACGTGAAAATTAGCCCTTGAAAGGTGTCTAGGTATTTTAAAAAAAATCAAAACCCTAACTGAAACCCGTCAGAAAATTTACTGTTTTGCACACTTATCTTATAAAAACCATTTGACAACCTCCCCCGACCATAAAAAAAAAAAAACCCCCTTTCCCCCCCCACCCCCCCCCCCCCCCTTTATGGGGGCTAATTTTTCTTTTCCTGGAAAGAAGACTCAGAGTTACTAGCAATTTAAACAAAAAGAATCGCTTAATATCATTACTCCCAACATAGGAGAAAATCGCACCGTGAACACAAGCCCTAATTCTGCTCAACCTAAAACAAATTTCATGAAAACCCTAACATGCAATTTGCATGATTATGACCCAAATTCAACCCTAATCATAATTACAACACTAATTAATCATTATGATCTGTATTTTTATAAAACCCTAATCCATCATAATTAATGTTACATGAATTGAAAGATTTAAAGAGGTTATATATATTTACCTTTGATTACAAGCACCTAAACAATACTCTTGATTGATCTTGGACCTAGCTCTTGAAATTGACTCCCTCCTAGGGTTTGGGGGTTGAAACTCATGGCACACAAGGGAAGGAGAAAAAAAACTAGGGCTTTGCTTATATATCCATCTAATTTGAGTCCTAGTTTAGTTAAAATTGTAATCTAATTAAGTCTTTAGTTTTTTTTATTATTTTCTTTCTTTTTTCCTTTTTCAACCGTACAAACTAAGCCCCCTTTATTATTATTTTTTTTATTTTTTTATTAATCTACTTATTTACTTTATTACCTTAAGTTTTTACAAAAGTCTAAGCTAATTTGATTAAACCTTTTTACTTAAACAACGCCACTCTAACTACCTTTTAAAATAACTTTCGTTTCACCAAACCACTTTCTATTTTTAAAAAGTTTGCCACAAACTTCCTAATTTCACCCACTATCCTCATTTACTAAAAATGCCACAATCATCATAAACGCTTATCACTTAATCATCCAACTTTTGACGTAGCATTACATGCAATACGCCAATCCCTTCCTTTATCACTAGACGTGAACAAATGGAATACTCATAATCTAACACAAACATACTCAAAATGAGATGCCCATACACCTCAAAATGATATCATGCACATACTTAACTCACTTAGCAAACATAAAATCACATAGCACACAACTAGACCAAATAAATGAACTCTTAGCCATACCTAATGGTAATAAAACTAAAACCTGCTCAATTCTTGGTTGTCACAACAGTACGCAGCGGAAAGATCAAACACTGTATAGAAACTTATAATTAACAAATATTAAAGAGTGGTACCTTCTTACAAGAAACGTTACACTGCTTTTAGCAATAAACGTTACACCGTCTTCAATATACGCGTATGTATAATACCACGCGAAACCACCAAAGATCAAAAGGATTATCCCTCTAAGTTTACACACACAATACGTTCTTAGCAAACAACGTGTATGCTAGTACTAGTAGTGTTTAAACCAAACGATCACTTCGTATTTGAATCAATCAACACACGAATTAAAACCTCCACGTATGTGGTTAAACACCACAAAATCGAAACCCTTAAGGTTGTAGGGTTCGATCGCACATAAGAAACAAAAACCAAAAACCCTTTTGTAGGTTTGGAACCGGTCGAACACAAAAGAGAGACAAGGGAGAGAGATTTAGGGATTTTAGGGATTGAAGTTATGAGCTCTCAAGGACCCTCTTATATACTCCTCTCAACTTGGCTTGCAAGCAAAGTCCCCCACCTCCTCATGAGGAGGTGGTTCGACCGACTATAAGGAAAGAGGGGGAAAACCAAACTTTCCTTTTTCCCGGTTTTGCATATTAGTCCTTTAACTATTAATAACTAATATTTATTCTCTTTAAACTTTTAACGATCGTTTGTTAAAACACTAATTAATATATTAAATACGTTGTTCTACATA
This sequence comes from Tanacetum coccineum, assembly GCA_026074375.1. Taxonomy (NCBI): domain Eukaryota; kingdom Viridiplantae; phylum Streptophyta; class Magnoliopsida; order Asterales; family Asteraceae; genus Tanacetum; species Tanacetum coccineum. The sequence goes on along the minus strand of BQNB010011409.1, from coordinate 62,440 downwards.
TTAACGTTGCGTCCTCTAGCTCGGAATAATTTCACGGACTTATATAATTTATAATTTGTTCACACTAACAAATGCAAGGTAGTCAAGTCTATATAATTGAATGTACTAAACTTATAAAAGGAGGACACAATATTGATGTATGGCAAATATTGAAAAAAATAATTGTGTATGTGCCTTAATTTTACACATGACCATTTTCTAATTAAAACGGACCATTAAATGACAAAATGTACCAAAAATACATTGTATTTGTATTTTGCATTGAAGATTGTGCAGGGACGGATATTTTTAAGAAGAAACAAAACAAACAAAATCCAAGCACGGAATGGAAAAAGACAAAGACAAATTCGAACCAAAGTCATCAAAGTCAAAAAGTCCACCCAGAAAAGTCAAAAGTCAACCAAGTGAAGAAAAAAACAACTTGAGGACGAAAAATTACCAAACCTCAATTTCATTACAAGGGCTGAAATTGCAATTCCGGTGAATATAACTTTAGGGCCAGTTTTTCTGCCAAACCACTAAAGTTGTATCTTAAAAGGGCGAATTTTACAATAAAGTTATAAGAGATGAGGGGCCAAAGCTGCCAACTTACCCAAAACCATTTTTTCCCGCCCAACTAAACCCAGATACAACTCAAGGGTGTCTTCCCACCCTTTTACCTTGCAACCTCTACAACCTCTTGGGTAAGATATTTCCCCCTCCTCCACTATCTCCCCCCAGCTTTAAATTGCCAAGTTGGCAATCCCTCACCATTTCCAAGTGATTTCGATGGCTTAGATGACCCAAAAAGAAGCACAAGAAGATTGAATGGCTGAGATTACTCTTATCAAGTCCCTCACACAACAAAAACACCCTAGAAAGCTCTCACAATGGAAACACAAGCTGCAAGTTCAAGAAGAGAAGACTTCGGCTATAAATAGTTAGCTTTTAGTTTTTATGTTGGGGTATCTTAGATTATCTTAGCTTAATTTTTAATATAACTTAGCTTATTTTTAGTTTTTAAAGTCATTTTACAACTTTTACTTTCAGCTTTGTAACACTTTCAAGTTTTAATGCAAATCTAAGGTACTTTCAACTTTGTAACACTTTCAAGATTAATGCAAATTTGAGTTTTTAAGTCAATTTACAATTCCAAGTGTTAAGTTTCTTAATTGTGTTGTTTTGTGTTCAAAAAAGCTCTCAATACAACTTGTTTATAAGCTGCTTTAATTAAATAAATTTAAAAAGTTAAGTAGTTAAGAGAAAATCACTCTCAAATACACCACAACTTATTTCATGGATGATAAGCCAGTTCTGGATGGGCTTATGGACATTACTAGCTTGTTTTATGCAAGCTAGAGCTTGTAGATTCATTGATTGACCCTGTTTTGAGCAAGGGTGTTGTAAGTCTCTCTTTCTCTTATTTCTCTTAGTTACTGCAGAACTGCTTATAGTGCTTATTTGTTACTTATAATTGCTTATTTATGCTTTATTATGTTGTTTAGTGCTTATCTTGCTTAGATTTCAGTTCAAAAGTGATTTGTGCAACTTTCTTAGTTAGTAACTGTTAGTTTTAAATTAACACTGTTAGAAAAATTCAGCTTATTTAAGTGCTTATTCTTAATTAAAGTCTGCTTATAAGTATCTTATTTTGTTATTGGATAATCTGTTTTTAATCAGTATGAAAAGAAAAATGATTTTTGAAAACTTTAAAGGGTGTTTAGAACAAGCAGTACTAACTCCAAGTTAGTACTGCTGGTTCATTTTCTTGGATTCCAAAGGTAGCAGTACTAACTCAAAGCTAGCAGTACTAACTCCAAGTTAGTACTGTTAGTTAAAACTGTTAGTACTGGTGGTTCATTTTAGCTTATCAGCTTATTATTTCGGCTTATTTAAGATTTCCTTAGCTTTTTAGAGTAGATTAAGTCATTTTGGCCTGCTGTCTTTAGTAGAACTTACTTTAGCTTATTTGCCTTTTCATAGTAATTTTTAAGAGTTTATCAGTTTGTAGCTTTTTAGCTTATTCTCCATTCTAATTTATTGTAGTTGCTTATTCTTATGCCTGAGTGCTTATTAGGGATAGTTAAATATCTGTTTTAGCTTATTTGCTTATTTCTTGTTTCATTGTGTTTTGTTAAAGCTAGCAGTACTAACTTAAAGCTAGCAGTACTAACTCCAAGTTAGTACTGATAGTTAATACTGTTAGTACTGTTGTTAGTACTGCTGAGTTTTTCTTGCTTAATTTAGCTTAATTGCTTTTTGAATTTGCTTATTTAGAGTTAGCTTAGCTTATTTGATTTGTCTTAAGCTTATTTGAGCTTATTTGTGTCTTAGTGTAAAAGTTTTAAGTGTTTTTACCATTTCTAGCTTTTATTCTTGTTCCAGCTTATTTTCTTTGCTTATTTTTGAGTGCATTTGCCTATTAGGTTTAGTGCCCAATCATATCCAAATCTTTGTCATTCAATCATCAATCATCAATCCGTAATTCGATTTTCCATTCAAGCCTCGTTGGGACATAACGACCCGGGAACACTCTATACTGCTTCCGGTTTTCTTGGTCTCGCGGATTCTGATCCTTGTTGTGTATTTATATTTATTGGTATATAAAAAGGGGTGAGAAGAAGCGAGTCAAATTTTGGCGCCGCTGCCGGGGAGGCTGAAAACGATTATCGTTACGTTTGAAAATTTGTGTTTGAATTTGTGAATATTTTCTTCTATAAAAATATAAAAAGAACAAAAATATTTTTCATTTTCTTTTATTAGTATAATTATCATATAAAAACAAAAGAAAAAACCAAAAATATAAAAACATTTTCCATAAAAAGAAATAAAATTCACAAATTGGTAAAAATACCAAAATATAATATTCTCAATTGAGGTATTATCATAATAACTTCTGGTGAACTTATTGGTTCCCAACTCGAACAAAAGATTTAAAAACTTGCCATTTGTGTCTCTTACGACATACGGCTCACCTTGAAAAGTTAAACAAGCTATAAAGTGGGTATAAGGAGGGTTGTTCCGAGGAACTACGACCCGAAAGGAGAAATAAGCTTCGCGCTATTCCTACTCCTCCGCTCACCTATGCGTTTATCTTTTTGAGAGCTACCGTGAAGTAAGTAGATTATTTGGTAAAAGTTGTCTTATCTCATTGTCCGGTAAAATACATTGTGAATAAATCATTGAAAAAACCAAAAAAAATTAGTGTAAATTTTCTTTTTATATTTCTATTTTGTGCATGCGCACTCGTTCTCAAGCCCGTAAACGTCGACAACAGCAAGTCCAACAAACTTCTGTTGAACCACCAAATCTTGAGAAACCAAATAACAATCAAGAAATTTTCAATCCTCCCATAGTTACGATGGACGATAATCGTACTATGGCGCAATTGCTCGAAGCACCCACCGAGGATTACAGATTCGATCAGATTGTCCCGAGATCAACGCGAACAATTTCGAGATCAAGCATGGTCTGCTTAACCTTGTTCAAAACAAGCAATTTTTTGGACACGATAAAGAAGACTCGCATGCTCACATCCGATATTTCAATAAGATCACTTCTACGATGAAGTTCCCGAACGTCCCGAGTACGTCGGTTAAGCTTATGCTTTTCCCATTTTCCCTCGAGGGAGCAGCCCAGATTTGGCTTGAAAAAGAGCCCCCTCAATCGATTCTTACATGGGATGATCTTGTTTCGAAATTCATTAACAAATTCTTCCCTCCCTCTAAAACAACAAATCTTCGAAATGAAATCACAAGATTCACAAAAATTTTGATGAAACTTTTAAGAGGCCATGGACCGATTCAACGATCTTCTTAGGGGATTGCCTCCGAATCAAGGGTTTTCAGAATAGCATCAACTCGATACATTCTATAATTCCCTAAAATCGAATGATCAAATTCATTACTCGGCTGCAGGTGGAAACTTTCCCTGGATAAAATTCCTCCGAGAATGCCTAAAATCATCGAGACAAGTCCAAAAGTTCGTCAATCAAGAAGCAAGACCCATTTCAAAAGTGAGTACGAGCTCTTCTAACCCCATCAGTTTCATACCGATGTTGCTGAGCACGAAAGATATGTTAAGCATTGATTCTCGATAAGAAAACAAAACTCCAGCTACCCGCTCCTGTAAGAAGCGATTTCGAACAAAGATGTGTAACATGCGGGGGTGGGCATTCTGTACCAAAAATGTCCAGCCAACGATGGCAGACAAAATTTTTTTATCGTGACAATAATCTAAGAATACTGCCACAAGCCGCCGCCGGTTAACTACAAACCAAGCGTAATGCCAGTTAACGTGACCTCAGATGGTTGCTAGACAACCAAATTCGAAAAAAAACCGTCGCCCGTTTTCCCTCCAATCAAAACCCATCAAAACAACCCAAATTGGGGATCAATTTCAACCGAAAATCAGGGAACAATTTTAACACAACATCATCGGGTAATAATTTCAATCAAGGAACAATTTGTTTTACCAACCCCCAGATTTAATCAACCTCCGGACTTTTCAAGCTCCACCCCCTCCCCGCTTACCATGCTCCAGTCCTCCAGCACCAGGTGTGTCTAAAACTCATTTTGATAACTATACGTCAAAGCCAATGACTACTGGTTATATAGCAAAATCTGCAAAATCAAATGGCAAAAATAACGGACCTGAATCACCAAATTCGTAAATCGTATTACCTGCTCTACTTCGGGCTTCGGGATCTCTTCCAAGCAACATCCATTGCTAACACCGAAAGGTGATGTGAAACAATCACTACCCGAACGGTGAATTACCTATAATGGACCTCAACTTTCATCTTCCTCCTAAAGTAAACGGGAAAAATGAACCCGAGGTGTCAAAGTATACGATCAACCAAGCCCCAGAAAACATCCAACCTCCGGTGGTACCAAACTAATTGACCAATTGGGTGAGCTCGTTGGTTGCTAACAAAGACTAAACCAACCTTGCCTTATCCTTCAAGGGCCAACAAAGAAAAGTTCCATGAAAAAGACGATCTTCAAGCTTCAAAATTTTATGGAAAATTTATACCGGAATCTCCATTTCGAGGACTAAGCTTTCGTGGACAGCTCCTCCTACACATGCCCCGAAATATGGCACCCATGATTTAAGAAAGCTCCTCAATGACAGGATAAATGATTGAGTTGACAAAGACAAGCCCGTAACGAGAATTGGCCTCGGGCATATCCTAAAAAAAAGTTTCCCGAGAAACTGGAGAACCCTGGCAGATTTCTTATACCCGGTGTGATTTTCCATAGATGAAATAATGCATAAGCCTTATAAGGCCAACTCGGAGCATCAGGAACAACAATCCAAATCCGCTCTCTCATATGGGAAAGAACTAAGTCCTCCCCAGCTGTTGACCTAAACCCGAATGATATTTTGAACTTGCCGACTCGAACGATTTCTACTCTCCAACCCCGGGCATCGCCGAGGATGTTTTCCTTGAAAGTTGGAACGTTCTTCTTTACCTGCCGGATTTTGTGGGCTGTATGAATTACATTTGCCGATCCACTGAGTTCCCTAAACTTAGGAAGACCTTTCTTGAGGGGACGGCACGGCCTTGATCGATGTTTCCAAGTGAACAAAATGACCCTTAGGCACGATGACGCAATCCGTGACTTCAAAGTTGTGATACTAAGACATACTCCTACAAGATATCATTGAATCGGTTAATACGATTCATGTTTCGACATTGCTTGTGAAAGAATATGCTCAAGAAGTAACTTTGAAATTCCTGGAAAAAAAGTGGCCAATCCCATTCTACTACGGAATCTTAACTAATCGATTCTCGGCTTCTCACAACTTTCACTCCCCCTTCGGAGGAAGTGATTTTCAAATGGAAGAGTATCAGAAGAAGTTCTTGAACATGATGATCAAAACCACCCAGGTGTTGACGGCATCTATATTCTGAGGAGACACAGTTTACCCTTGAGGAATTGTTAAGTGTATCTATATTGACCCAAAATCTCCCTCCCGACGCACTAGTTTTGTTGAAATAAATGTACCGAAGTTAGATTAAATACTTCATGTGAGAGATCCTCCGACCTTGAATCTCAAAGACTTAACCATCCCATCTTGAGTATGGCATTATTTGAGGGTGATGACAAATTACCCGTCATATCGCTAAACAGTAACATGAAATATGATGATAAAATTCGCCCTAATCAAGGTTCTTAAGTCACACAAACATGCCATTAGCTTGGTAAGATTTCTGACATTAAAGGGGTTTATAAAAGATAGATCCATAGTATTTTTCACCCATAAGATTTTTGATGAGAAAATGTGCCAAACCCTGTAGTTCAACATCAAGAAGAGTTAACCCCAAAATCCATGAGGGTTTTTAAGCAGAGAAGTTATCAAACTTCTTGGATGCCAGGGGATTAATCTACCCTAGCTCTAACAGTCCCTTGTAAGCCCCGGTTCATTGTGTCCACTAGAAGGAGGCAATATCACGAGTGAAAAATGAAGAAAATGAACAAATCACCACAGAGGTTTTTACGGGATGGCGTATTTTGCAATCGATTATCGAAAACTCAATGATGCATGCTCGTAAAGACCAATTTTCCCTTTACCATCATGATCAGATGCTTGAAAGATTAGCCGGAAAAGAGTACTATTGATTATTTGGGAACGATTCTCCGGCTACTCTTCAATCCTAATTGACCCACTATGATCACGAGAAGACTACCTCACCTTCCCATACGGACAAATTGCCTATTCGTCTCAAACCTTTTGGTTATGCAATGCTCCGTGCACTTCCAAAGGTGTATGGTTGCAATCTTTCAACTATATGATGAGAAAACCAAATGGAAGTGCATCATGTATGATTTCTCATTTTAGATGAGTTCATTCTCCTCTTGTGCCTTTCCATTTAGACAAATGCTCCAAAGGGTGAAGACAACCAATCCTTGTGCTTAAATTTGGAAAAATGTCACTTTATGGTCAAGAAAGGAATAGTTCCTTGGCCGTTTTATATATTATGTTTTTACATATGTAATTAAAGTTTTATATTAAGATTAATCTAAATCCCGGGATTATGTAAGATAAAAATCACAAAATGATGTCATTGCAAAATTGCCTCCTCCCACTACCAGCGAAGGGGTATTCGTAGTTTTCCTCGGTCACGACCGGGGATCTAACCGACGATTTATTCAGGATTTTTCAAAATCACCCGCCGTATACCCACCCTCCTTGAAAAAAGAACTTCCGTTTATCTTCTCGAAGGAATGCATTGAAGCATTTGAAACCCTTAAGATGAAGTTAACCCAGGCTCCAATTCTAGTTGCCCCCGATTGGGACTTGCCCTTTGAGATCATGTGTGATGCAAGTGATTTTGCTGTTGGAGCAGTCCTAGGGCAACGTAAGACCCAAGCACTTCCACCGATACACTATGACCGAGGCACAAGGCACATTAAAACACTACAACAAAAAAGAATTACTTGACTTGCCGTAGTGTAATGCTTTCGAGAAATTCCCTGCCAAATCTTTGTCTTGTCCAAAAGCAATAGTGTATACGGACCACTGAGCTCTCAAGTACTTGCTTGCTAAGCAGGATGCTAAGCCAAGATTGCTCCGGTGGATTTTGCTGCTCCAAGAATTTGATGTCGTTATCCGTGGAATAAAAAAGAGCAAAAATCTCGGCCGCAGAACCACCCTTCTAGACTTAAAGAATCCCCAACAAAGTTGAGCTCGAGAAAAAACGAAATTTACGAAACATTTCCTCTTCGAGACACTTAGGATGGTTACTTTTCGGGTAATGATAATACCCCGTGTTTGCCGATTTTGGCAAACTACCATCAGAATTTTTGTGCATCAAAAGGGATGTTCGTCACATCAGAAAAGAAAGTTTTTTCAAAGACGACAAAAACACTACTTTTGGGACGACCCCTTCCTGTTTAAGATATTTACGGATCAAGTGATTCGGCGTTGTGTTTCGGGGCAAGAGGCTTTTGACATTCTTAAAGCTTGCCACAGTGGACCCACTGGGAGACACTACGGTGCCAATTACACCGCTAAAAAGATCTTTGATTCAGGATTTTATAGGCCCACAATCAACAAGGAAGCCCACGACTTGATCACCCCCCGATGTGACATTTGTCATACGTCAATGCAAAATTTTGCAACGGGGATGAGATCCACCAAACTCTATCCAAGTTTGCGAAAATCTTTGACATGTGGGGCCATTATTTTTATGGGGCCATTCCCGTGCTCAAAGAGGGAACTAATATAATACTCGGTGGCCGTTGATTATGTTATCAAAATGGGTTTAAAGCAAACGCTCCCCACCAATGACGCCCGAGTTTTTTGCAAATTTCTTAAAATCTCTCTTCTCCAGATTTTGTGCCGCCCTTGTGCAATCAAAAGTGATCGCGGAGAACCCATTTTTGCAATGACCAATTTGCAAAGGTCCATGGCTTAAATACGTAGTCAACTCATCGTCTCTCCACCGCGTATCATCCACAAACAAGTGGACAAGTTGAGGTATCCAATCGTGGTTTGAAACGAATTCTTGAAAGGACCGTGGGCGAAAATCGTGCCTCTTGGTCGGATAAATTAGATGACGCACTTTGGGCTTTCCGCACAGCTACAAAACACCCATCGTGTACTCCGTGTACAAGTTTATTGTAAGGGAAGGACATGTCAATCTTCCGATCGAGCACGAGCAAAAAGCTTACTTGGCCCTTAAGCCAAACCAACTTTGATCTCAAAGACCGTTGGGTGCTCACAGGAAAGTTCAACTCAAACTAACATAAATGAGCATCCGTGATCATGCCTACGAGAATTCTTTAATTTACAAAGAGAAAACAAAGAGAATCCATGACTCCAAGATCAAAAACCGCGTTTTCAACGTCGGTGATCGAGTCCTCCTCTTTAACTCTAGATTGAAGATTTTCTCGGGCAAGCTTAAGACCTGTTGGAGTGGACCATTCACTGTAACCCAAGTTTTTTTTCCATATGGCAACTGTCCGAGTGTACCCTAAAACTCCAGGCCAATTTCAAAGTAAATGTCACCGTTTGAAGCACTAGCTTTGGGAGGGGACTACCACAATTTTGTAGTCCCCAGTCTCTCCAGACCATTCCCGCATGGACCCAATAAATTTCGGGGACGGTCAAGCATAAACCCGACCTAAAACAAATCTCTTCGTGGGAGGTAGCCCTCCCATGTTTATTCGTATTATTTGTGTAGAAATGAATAAGTGTTTTCTTGTTGTGTGGAGGCTCCGTCCTCTTCCCATTACCCTTATTTCAGTTTGTGATTTTAATTGTCCATAATTGCCCGGATTGTGAATAACTCTCTTGCTTGTATTTTTATCAAGAGTTTCACATCCTCAGCTTCATTTTTGGTGTAGTCCATTATCCAAATATAATCCGACTGAACGTTGTTAACCTTTTGGCACACTTCAAAAACAACCTAAGATTAATGTAGGTGCCGCCATTCAAAACATCGAGGACGATGTTTAGTTCTAGTATGGGGGGGTGGGATATTTTTGCCTGCAGTCCTTGTTATCCACGTAATCCTGTTTTTATTTAATTATAAAACCTGCCAAATTTTTGCAAAATACCAAAGAAAAAATGAAAAAAAAAAAATATAAAAAATGTACAAAAAATAAAATAAGTGTTTTGTCACAGTTTTAACTTTCCCAATGGGTAGAATGAGAATAATTTTTGACTCGATCAGGCGTGTTGAGCCCTAAACTAGTTCCTCAACTTACCGCTTGAAGGCTAAGCTTTCATTCACGAATTCTGTGAAATCGATTTTATAAGTGTGAAGAAGCAAGAAGTGAATAGAGTTAAATATAAGTTTATGGGTGCTGGAGCAAGATTCTTCTAAAACTTATAAGAGTACATTGTGGCTTTTTCTCCCATTACTCCAATCCACCTAATCATAACTCCATATTCAATTCAACTAAGTCAATCAATGTTTTCAGAAAAAGCTTCAAATTTGTAACTTGATTCTTTAAATTCGAGTTTTTTTCAGTTCTTAAGAGTAAGTTAAAAGTAAAATGCCAAAGATGCAAGAAAGAAATATGACTGCAAAAATTCATGAATATTAAATTACCCCAATGAAGCATACATTTGATTTATATTGTAGCAAGTAAAAGAATGTCGGATATCCCACTGTACCAGCTAACCACCACGAGGTGGGGGTTCAAACTAAGACATCTTTACTTCATAGAGGATTTGGGTGTGTTGTGATATCTCACCATGAACGAGGTCTAGGTGAGTTCAAACTAAGACACCTAACCTTATGCCATATTGAGGAAGAAAGTGATGATGTATTTCCCACAACGCTAGCAACCGGGGGTGGGTTTACAACCTAAGTAACAACCTCGTTCTTTGGTTGTGATATCAACAATGGAGCGAGGCCTAGTAGGGTGTTCAAACTAATCAACGCATTCTAGCTTTAAGAACTTATGATAAGAATGTTGAAGATTTTGCAAAAAAGTTTCTACAGTTAAATTTTCATTCTTTAAAATCGAAGTTACAAGGTCCTAATACAGAGTTGTTTGCTTGAGTCATGATTCACTTGATTTATGACTATGTAAATATTGAACCATATTGTTGAGATTTAAATGAGTACACACATTTAAATCATATATCCGTGTTGGGAGTTAGAAGTTCACAAGTCATAAGTATGAGTGCTTAACATTTAGACTTATATTGATAAATGATCTTGTTTAATTGCTTGGTTTGGATCTAGTGAAAAATCGGGGACGATGAATTTATCCGTCAGGACCATCCTTAATTAATTTATGATGGGCGCTCCTCATTCTAATGATGCCCAATTAGATAAAATAAAAAGGGAAAAAAGTCAAACAGGTAGTTAAGAAAAAAAAAGGAAAAATCCAAAAATATTAAGGATAGTTAGTGTACATATAAAAATGGTGAAAACGGGACTTGTCGAAGCTATTGATTCTTTAGAATTCCCCTTGACGAACACTAGCATTACTTTTCCTAGGTATTAGTTCGAGGGGTTCTGAGATTCTTAGTTTTCTTGAGTGTTTACTTCATAACATTGCGTGAGGACACGGCAATACCTTAGTATGGAGGATTTTGGTATGTGCTTAATTACACATACCATTTTCCATTAAAAACGGACTTAAAAGCTAAAAACGTACCAAAATACATCGTATTTGTATGTTTTGCATTTGTATTTTTGCATGGAACGAACATTCAAGAAAAGGACAAAAAGAAAGCCAAAAACAAACAAAACCGAGCACGGAATGGAAAAGACAAAGTCAAATCAAAAGTCAAAAGTCAACCATGTAGAGAGAAATACAATTAAGGGACTAAAACTAAACCTGCCAAACCTCAAGTTGTATTACAAAAGAAAAAAGACAAGGGTCGAAATTGCAAACCGGGCAAAGTTTGCAACAAAGTTATAAGAAATGAGGTTCGCAAAGCTGTTAAATAGAAAAACTATAAATAAAAGGTTGAGTAGGTAGGGGGGGTAGGAGGGCGCACCCAAACCTCCTATCATTTCCACCCACACAAAAACCCAATTCATAGTAGGGATGTCGTCCCATAACCTTCACACACAGCAAAACACTCAACACCCTAGATAAATCATTTCAACCACTCCTCTATCCCCCCAGCTGTATAAGTGCCATGTTGGCAATCCCTCACCATTCCCAAGTATTTTCGACGGCTGTGATTGACTCCAAAGAAGCACAAAAGAAATTGAAGGCTGGGATTTGTTTTAGAATCTCCTCACACAACAAGCACACTTTGTTTTTGTCTCGACAAAGAAACACAGAAGAAAGAAGTCGAAAAGAAGAAGACTTCGGCTATAAATAGAGCCTTTTGTAAGCCTTTGAGCCAGTTAGTTAGTTTTTAATCTTGTAATATCTTAGCTTAATTTTCAATATATCTTAGCTTATTTCAGTTCTTAAATCATTTACAGCTTTTACTTTCAGCTTTGTAACACTTTCAAGTTTTAATGCAAATTTGAGTTTTTAAGTCAATTTACAATTCCAAATGTTAAGTTTCTTAATTGTGTTGTTGTGTGTTCAAAAAGTTCTCAAACCCACTTGTTAATAAGCAGCTTAAATTAAATGAAATTTTAAAAAGTATAGTAGTATTAAGAATAAAATCAACTCTCAAATACACCACAACTTATTTTAATGGGAAGATAAGCCAGATTCTGGATGGACTTATGACACTACTAGCTTGATTTAATTAATGCAAACTAGAGCTTGTAAATTTCATTGTTTGACCCTGTTTGAGCACAGGTGGTTGTAAGTCCCTCTGTTCTTCTTGTTTTTTTTTTTTTTTTCCCCTTAGTTTACTAAGAACTGCTTATTACTGCTTATATGTTAACGTACTTTTACTTATTTGTGCTTTAATCATATGTTTAGGTTATCTGCTTAGTTGTTATTTTAAACAAAAATTTTAGTTTTGTATCACTTTCTTAGTTAGTACTGTTAGTTTATTTGTTAAAACTGTTAGTTATGAGTTAATATTGTTAGATTGATTCAGCTTATTTAAGTGTTTATTCTTGATTATAAGTGTCTTATTTTGTTATTAGGATAAATTGTTTTTTTATCAGAAATGAAGAATAAAAATGATTTCATGAAAACTTTAAGGGATATTTTCAACTAGCAGTACTAACCCAGAGTTAGTACTGCTAGTTCTCTTTTGGGATTTTTCACTAGCAGTACTAACTAAAGCTAGCAGTACTAACTCCAAGTTAGTACTGATAGTTAAAACTGTTAGTACTGGTGGTTCATTTTAGCTTATCAGCTTATTATTTCGGTTTATTTAAGATTTCCTTAGCTTTTTAGAGTAGATTAAACCATTTTCCTTTACTGTCTTAAAGAGTAAGCTCATTTAAGCTTATTTTCCTTTTCAAAGTATTTTCAATAGTGTATCAGTTTGTAGCTTTTAGCTTATTTGCCATTTTAAGTTTAATCTAGTTGCTTATTCTTATGCCTGAGTGCTTATTAGGGGTAGTTAATTATCTGTTTTAGCTTATGTGCTTATTTCTTGTTTCATTGTGTTTTATTAGAACTAGCAGTACTAACTTAAAGTTAGCAGTACTAACTTAAAGCTAGCAGTACTAACTCCAAGTTAGTACTGTTGGTTAATACTGTTAGTACTGTTGTTAGTACTGCTGAGTTTTTCTTGCTTAATTTAGCTTAATTACTTTTTGATATAAGGCATTTTTTAAGAGGTTAGCTTAGCATATGGTTTGTCATAAGCTTGATCTAATAGCTTTATTTCTGTCTTAGTATAAAAGTTTTTTAGTGTTTTTAATAAATTACCATTCCAAGCCTTAAGAGCCTGTTCTATAGCTCTCATTTTCCTAGCTTCATTTCTTGATGTAATTTGCTTGATTAGTGTATGCCCAAGTCATTCCTTGTTTTATTCAACAATCGAATATCATACCGTCATATATCGATTTTCCATTCAAGCCTCGTTGGGACATAACGACCCGGGGACACTCTATACTGCTTCCGGTTTTATTGGTTTCGCGAGATTTTAACCCTTATTATATGTTTATATATGTTTATGTTTATTTATAATAAGGGGTGAGTTCAAGCGAGTCAGGACTCATCCACACTAACGGTCTTAGAACCAAACCAAAAAGTATCATCACCTTTAAACAAAGGAAAACAATCAAAACGCCAAACGGAGAACATAGAACACCAGTTTTATGATAACACCCTAGAATACCAACACGAGCGTTGGATATCTCAACGAACAACGAGCTAATGAACCAACTTAAGAATCGCGACGACAATACCAACAGGTATCCGATGTATCCACAAATGATAGATGAAACGGAACCTTACCATCTACGCAACCCAACCTAATATAATCGCCCGATCGGTTAAGAGAGGAATTCTCTAACCACACAACCATCCCCAACAGGATCTCATATCACATCTACACTACAATCTATACAACTATCCAGACTTACATCCTTACATAATACATACAAGCAACAATGATCAATGCAATCAAAGTCACAAGTCCACGTGTATGTTGCCTTTATAATTATGTTCGCGACCATAATTATAATTGCACCTTTTTCACACGTGTACTTACTTCCAAGACCACACATCTTAATGATACCACATAGCACTTAATAATAACCCAAATATAACTCAAACATGATAATCCATCTAACGAACCATAAAATCCCAATCGACCAGACAAAACAGAAGTCACATCGTGACCTAAAATATAAAAGCAATCCTCGATTATAGCAACGCATCGAGGTAGAAAACGAAATAAACTTATGTTGGGCCTCGCTTGGGTTTGACTTTTCTCTCTCAAAAGTCACCCAACTCCGCGGGTCCAGTGAGGTAAACAATCTCCCAACGATATCTCCTAGGGGTAGGGGAAGACATGACTAAAACAATAACAAAGGGGTATATACTATTAGATCCCCATAATGAAAAAGTATATATTTCATATTATATAGTAGTAATTCAAAATAGAAAAAAAAATTCAAAGCTTTTAGGTAGCGGGAACATACGGTATATATGTACACAAACACTTATGCCCTAAAATGTAACTATATGAGGGACTCTTAAGCTATAGTCTAGGCTCAACCACCTAGTTCTCTATAACCAAAGGCTCTGATACCAATATGTCATACCCCGCCAAGGCGGAAACGCGAGGCGTAAACAAGAATGGATATCATCACAACACATGGTGTCTATATAGAGAATACTAAAATGAAAACTAAAGTAAAGCAAAGATACAAAGTGTCATAACAATACCCAAAACCTAATGGTGTCTTTATTAATGAGAAAGAGGTCTCGTCAATAAATGACATGCAAAAACATAATCCAAACCATTCATGCAAACGCATTTATTCAACCAGAAAGCATAAATAAACTCCAAGCATCCTACGGTCTCTTCTAGCCACTTCGCTCTATCTTAGCACCATTAAGCTCACCTGAAAATGATGCTTAAAACGTCAACATAAAGTTGAGCGAGAATCATAGGTTTACGACATACAACAATATCCAAAATAAACTTTCAATTAGCTGTTGCAATTACCAAAACAATTCATGACAACAAATAACAACAACGGGACGGAACGTGCCCACGATCCACAATCATACCAACTACATATGTGCGCTACATGGCCTCATATTAGCTCACGCAGTCTTACCACCGTCAAACCTCGTTTTGCATATTGGGATCCACAATACCAAACATATCATATCGCAACACAACGGGACGGAACGTGCCCACGATCCAATACACATAACTACAGCAAGCTTAAAAATATTTTAACACGACAACAAGCATCATTCTCACCCTAAAATAACATGAGAAAAAGGGGCTATGAAACTCACCTTTGCTTAGCTTTCCAAAAGATTCCAACAAAAAGCTTCACAAACAACTAGCACAAATCTAAACAACAAAATAACTCGTGTTACACGCTACTAAGCCAAAAGCTTAAGCACATGTAACAATCATATGATGGATGTCTAAGGTGTTTAGTTACCCTCATGGGTCACCCCGACACCATGCCCGACATTAACCAATTCGTTTACACATTATTTCAAAGTCTTACAATTTACCCAAAAACGCAGAATTTTGACCTCACTTTACCATTTTCTAAACCAAACCTACTGAGCTTTATAAATTCTACCAAAAATCAAAGGTTAAATACCATGAGTCTAATAACTCCAAGATTTTTCCACTAATTTATTTCCCTTCTTAAGTGCCTCAAATAAAATCAAACTTTTAACTACTCAGTTTCGGATCTGATCGCACACTAAAAAGTTTTGACCTAAAAACCATACTTAGACTCCAAATCAGAAGCTCTCCTTTGGGGGATTTCTAATAGACACATAGAACTAAACTCCTGTAGAAGGGCTAAGCTAAATTCGAATTTTAAGTGGGGGTTTTACACCTCGTAATCTGACCTAAATCTGACCCGTATTTACTGTTTTGACAACTTTTCTTGCAACCAACGTTTGACTGACTTCCCGACCTCAAAAACCTTCGAGGCCGGATGTTCTGGAAACTAGACTCTCTGAGCTACGTCATAGACACCGGAAACTTGACAAAAGCTATTACCATCATTGAGATATCAGCCAAACAACACAGCCCTAAATTCTGCCCCAATCTAAATCAAATTCTAACGCGAATTAAGTCTAACCAATTACACCCATAAGCTTCTAATTAAACCCTAATCATTGCAATATGATTAAACATCATTAATTTACTGATTTTACAAAACCCTAATTCCATCATAATAATTATTACATGAATTAATGATTAATAACTAACAAGGATTAATTAAAACTTACCTTAGAGCTTGATTTCTTCACAAAAGCAAAAACCCTAATTTTTTTCTCCTCTTTTCTCTTTGTTCGACCGGTTATACCAAGGGGGGAGGGTTATGGGATTTTATTTTGTATTTATAGGCCCCCAACTAATTATAGATAAAGTCTAATTAGAGTTTGTTTCCTTTTAAAATTCTTTTTCTTCTAAAATTCATTTTTTACTATTCATGTATAAAAAAATATTTTATTTATTAATTACTTAATTATTTGTTTTACCTTAAGTTTTTATAAAAACCTAAGCTTATTTGAGTATACCTTTTTGCGTAAACGCACTTTACTAAACTTTTAAAAATAATTAACTTTTCATTTTTATTAATCCTAACTTTCCAAAAGTAGGAATTTCATTTCTCTCATATCCTAACTACTAAAACCTAATCTTATCTTAAATCACTAACACAAAATTACATATACGTATAATTACTTACATAATTAACGAGAAACCGCTTCAATCACCGAAATCATTTCCTTGTCACCAAAGGTGGACGAAATGAATTCCACAAAATCCAACATAAATCCAATCCCAATGAGACGATCACGCTCAATGAATTGATTATCCAATCTCACATATCCTACATAAATACATAAAAACACGTATAAACACATATAACACATAACCCATACATTGCAACAGATACATATGTCAACACTAATAATTTAACTAACCTGCTCAAGTTATGGTTATCACAGGTCAAATATCCAATCATAAACTAGGAGGTTTACTCTGAAGACACAAGAAAGTATTGGAAAATTATCAGAGTTGGAAACTATACAGAAGCTTATCAGACTTATGATGATATGTTAAAGAAATTTGATAGAGATGACCTGGATAAGCTATGGAGTTTGGTTAAAGAAACATTCAGTTTAACAAATCCTACTGATGACAAAGAAAGAACATTATGGGTTGAATTGAAGAGGTTGTTTGAACCTGATATTGATGACATTCTGTGAAAGCTTCAGAGATATATGCATGATCCATTGACATGGAGGTTATATGATACATGTGGTGTTTACCATGTATCTACAGACAGAGGAAAGGATATCTTCATGTTGGTTGAGAAAGATTATCCACTGTCAAGATGGATTTTGACTTTGATGTTGTGTAACAAGCTGCAAGTGGATCAATATTCAGAGATGGCAAATGAACTTTTAAAGAAAATCTTTATACTAACAAACAGACCAAGACAGTAAAGTGTTTGGAAGCATCCTCTCAACACAGAAGGATTAATTCAAAAACTTGATGATTTGAAGGTAAATCACAAGTTTAGGGGAGGATTATTAGGAATTAAGGGCTTCTATAAGTTTCTACTGTTGGCACAACTTAGTACTGCCAAGAGAAGACTTAGTACTGCTAAGATAAGTTAGTACTATTAGTGTTATAGTTAGTACCGCCAGTACAAAATGTTAGTACTGTCAGTTTATTAGTACTATTATTTATAATAGTTAGTACTATTAGTTAAAATCAGTTAGCACTGGTTATGTGATATGCATGAGATATATTAGGAAGAGATATGCATGATCACGTAACGCATTTTGTAAGCCCATTAGGGTTTCCTTGGTATATAAAAGGAACCCTACGGCATAGATCTATATATAAAGTTTTATATAGTTTTCATAGCAAATATAGTTAGTATTCATAGTTTCAAGGTTATTCTATAACTTTGATTGTGTTTAATATATTGAAAGTTTAGCAAGATCTTGTTTTACTGTTTCATTGTTCTTCTTAGTATTACAAGCTAGATTCCGCATAGTTTGTAGTATTCACAATCTTAGTTTCTACTAGAATTGTTTTGGATCTATCCAACACAACTTAGCTTTAACAAGCTAAGTAAGATCAGTTCAAAAGGGATCAACAATTCTTCTCATGAATCTTAAGTTGGCGTAACGCGTAGGCTATGACCTTCTCCCTTTGCATCAAAATTGCGCCCAGTCCTTTACGAGAAGCATCACAGTAAACCACAAAGTTTTCACTACCTTCGGGTAAAGCCAAGATCGGTGCACTACATAATTTCTGCTTCAACAGTTGAAATGCAGCTTTTGCCTTTACACTCCAATCATACTTCACGTTCTTCTGAGTCAGCTTTGTTATAGGCTTGGCAATTTTTGAGAAACCTTCGATAAATCATCGGTAATAGCCAGCAAGACCTAGAAATTAATGGATCTATGTCGGAGTCTTAGGCGATGCCTAATCCTTGATTGACTCAATCTTAGTTGGGTTCACGTGAATGCCTCCACTATCAATCACGTGACTAAGAAATTGTACCTTTGACAGTCAAAAATCGCATTTTAAAAACTTGGCGTACAATTCTTCCTTATTAAGCAATTCCAAAATTAACTTAAGATTTTTTATGTGTTCTTCCTTGCTCTTGGAGTAGATCAAGATTTCATCAATAAAAACGATCACGAATTTATCTAAGTACGGTTTGCACACCCGATTCATCAAGTCCATGAATACTGCCAGTGTGTTAGTCAATCTAAAAGGCATTACTTGGAACTCATAGTGGCCATAGTGATGTGATCTTGTGTAGGTGTTATTTTATTTATCAAGTTTTACTATTTATTTTATGCTGACTATACCTAAAAACAACACTTTAATAGGCAGTGTACCCGGTCGGTGGTAGTTTCGTTGGTAAGTAGGGTGTCCATCACTAAGAGCGGGAGCGTTAACTCATAATTCTATCAGTATTTTAGTTATCTATGTTAGTACTAAATTAATCTAATTTATGATAAACCTAAGTTAAACCTAAACTAATGATAAGGAGGGTTTCACCCTGAGAGACTGGCACAAGTTTGGGTATCTAAGCTAAGGTTTTAATGACAAGTAAAACAATAAACACACACAAGAAGACAAACAAACGATGGAGAAGTGGTCGAGAACTAATGTAAGGAAAATGTATCAACCATGAATAATCTGAAAAAACGCAGGTTTATTTATTTAGTGCAATGATTGTCTTATCTCGAAGGGCATATCATTCCTAGACTTAGGTGGTACTTCTTCCTAAGACCTAGACACGTTAATTCTATCACAATTAGACGTATCCACATAAAGCATCCTTATGTTGATTATAATCTATCTTAGGATCTAAGTAATGGTGCTCTTACTAAACCCTAACTCATCGAGACTTTACCCACTTACTGCTTAACGGCTCTTTATATAATAGTAGTCCACTATCTGAGTCCTTACCAAAGGAATAAGAACATACTCGTTGATACCAAGGTCACCTTATGGGTCAACTAAGCTCACTAATCTAAAGGCAAAGATAGGTCAATATTTGTGATCCTATGATTCTAGATATATAAATTGAAATATGGAGAGCTATCCCGGACTCTTAGCTGACGCCTAAACAACACCGAAGTTGCAGCGCATTAAATATGTAGGACTAGACCTAGTTGAATGATAGGTCGCATACTTAAGTACGTAAATGAATATAAATTGATAAACATAAACAACAATCAATGATAAATTAAGCAATCAAGATAAATAAACCAAACATTAGATCTTCATAAACATAGCTGATACCTAAAGGTATCAGCCGATAGTTATTGTAAAAATACACACAGTTTGATATATGAACGATTAAAATAAAATAACCTTAATCGAACGCGTATTCGGTTGCGCGAAGATTACAAGAGTTTTCCTATGATCTTGAGGCTCTTTTCTGACCTTCTATGCTCCTTTATTCGTCTCTTGGTCGACCTTTTGGTTTAGGGATTCACTTGCATACATAAAATTGAGTTTAGGGTCGTCTATATATAGAGTCTGGTAGTCGGTTCGATACGCCGTATCTAACGTATTGAGGATTTCTTGGAGTAGGGACCGCGCTTGATATCTTCCAGAATATTATATTTATTCCATATCTTAAATATGGCGTATTGAGTCTCTTTGGATACGGCGTATTGAGCTTTATCCTCTGTGGTCTTTGGTGAGTGCAGGAACGGATACACCATATCTTCTTTGATGGATACAGAGTATTGGTCTTCAGAATAGTAATCTTCAAAATATCTTCATTTAAGCTCCAGAATGCATGCCTTTTGCTATCTTTCACCAATTACTCCATAATTACTGCAATTCTCAAATATAAACGATTAAGTAATAATTCTTTAGAATAACTATACAAAATGGTTAATAACATGGGATAAATGATGTTATAAAATAAACGTTATTTGATGTCATTACATAGCGAGTCCTAAATGTCGTCTTTGGAATGTCTTTCTCTCGAACTCTGAGTTGGTGATAACCAGATCTCAAGTCAATCTTAGATTAGACTCTTGACCCTTGCAACTGATCAAACAAGTTGTTGATTCTCAGAAGTTGATATCGATTCTTCACAGTCAGCTTGTTGAGTTCACGTTAATCGATACACATCCGAAAAGATCCATCTTTCTTTTTGACAAACAAGACTGGGGCTCCCTAGGGTGAGGAACTCGGTCTTATAAATCCCTTGTCAGAAAGTTCTTACAGCTGAGTAGGCAGTTCTTGCAGTTTTAACGGTGCTAATCTATATGGGGCACGTGCCACAGGTGCAGCACTAGGGACCAAGTCGATTTGAAATTCAACTTGTTGCATAGGTGGTAATCTAGGTAAGTCTTCTGGAAAGACTTCCAGAAAGTCCTGTACAGTCGATATGTCCTCAAGTCGCTTCTCCTCTAACTTGTCTTCGGTTTCCTTCTTCGTAACTTATGCCAGAAAAATTAGGCAACCTCTCTTGATATATTTCTGAGTCTTAGTGCACGATATAATGATCAACTTCGACTTCTATCCTTTGCCATCTCTATCACCTTGAACTATCAAAACATCATATCCATAGGGAATTCGCACAATCTTTTCATCACACACGATCACCGCACGATGGTTCGCTAACTAATCCATGCCGATGATGACGTCAAAACTACCAAGTTCTACTGGCATTAGGTCAATATTGAATGGGTTACCTAACAATCCTAACGTACAGCCTCTAAGTACGGTATTAGTTTTAGAAATTCTCTAGTCGGCTAATTCAACATCATAGCTAACGTCTAAAGTATCAGGGGTTATATCAAGCAAAGTACTAAAAGTAGTTGATAGAAATCTCGATTCACAATCTCGGGAGGTCGGGGATGATGGAAATATATAAAAGCTATTTTAGAGAGAGAAATTGATTTATTATTGAATGATTAGAAAAAGTACAATTATGAGTTTCACTCCTCTAATGAAGATTAGAGAGGGTATTTATAGACTAAACACAAGTCATCTTTAGGCTAATTACATTACAAGTCCTTGTGTTTTAGACTATATAGAAACTAATGTAATTTCTATACAGACACCACATTTTTAATCCTAACAATCTTCCCCCAATATGGTGGCATATGGAATTACTTACAATGTTTCCTACAAGTACAAATATAAGTGCTCCAGCTTTAATCTTTCCATTACTTGCAGACAATACAATGTAACTTGTATAAACTGAATTAGCTTCCCCCTAGTTCATACTGCATGTATTTACACAGCTTTTTTCATCTACTTCTTTTTGTCAAAGTTTCTGAATTGGGTTCCCCCCAAACCAACATCCGTATTATAATCAAATTCAAAAACTGTAATGTAGCTTCATAGAAGAAAAAGTAAAAGTAGAAGTAGAATCAGAATTAGAGGATCAGAGAAGTAGATGAAGAAGAAAAAGAAGCCAACCACATCAAACTGAACTGCTTCTGTTTTGATGAACATCCGTTCAGGGGAACATGCAAGGAATCAACAACATCTTCTCACATATGCACATACTTCACACACTAACCATCCAGAGGTTGAAGCATACAATCCATCTCCATAAGATAAAAGCATACTTGAAGATAAGAAAGACAGAAATGAAGGTGAGATAAGTACACATTTCTTCCCCCTGATTAATGCAATCTATCGAATACTTCCTTTTCTACCCCCTTATTGCATTCGATGACCATCAAAAAAATCATAATTTGAGTACACCTGAATATTCAATAGAACAACCATGTGTGAAGTAGAATAAAGTCGGTTAAGCATAAGAACTAATTACCGATAAAGAACCTCTATTTGTCTCTTCTCTGACTAATTCAATTCCAACCTCACATTCTGTCGGCTTTCTGTAATGACCACTGATGGAGAAAACTCAATATGACAAACTTGATACTGAAGTAACATCCCCCAGAGTTATGACTTAAGCTTATACTATCCAGAAGAATCTCTTGAAATATCCTCAACTACGTGAGTCACTGAGCATTACAACCTAACTCCTTAAAGTGATGGCTACTTTGTGGATAAAAGAGAGAAATAATCACAAAAGTAACCAGATATTCAAGTCATCATGACAATCCTTATATGCTCGAACAAGTCATCTTCGTTGCAAAGGTAGAAAGGCCAGAAGATGAAATAAGTACACTTCCCCGTGACATATTACTTCAATCCCGAATAAGTAATAAAGAATCAACCCCGTAGTCATTTCTTGCGATTAAATCCTGAGAATAGCCTTTTTAATATTTTTCATGAATCTTTTATTCGGATCTTTTTAAGCAATAAGTGATGTTTTTGTGTCCGAAAAATTAACAAAAAATCGGACTTTTAGCATTGATTATCATTTGGAACCTTTTTGAATGTTCTAAACAAATTTGAAAAATAGTTACGTCAAAGTATGTTGATATCTAAAACGTATGGTCAGTAGATTGCTCACTCCTCATCCTGTTAATTTCAGGAAACGATCGTAACCGGACACAATCTTTACCATTTGCTCGTTTATCAATATAAACACACTTGGCAACAACTACTTTTAAATCGATTATTATTCATTTATTCAAAACCTTTTCCTTTATATTCCCCCTCAATAATTAAACACTTCAATTTGTATGCCACCACAATTATATTGAGGGATAGAGTTAACATGCCTTGGTATATCACTGAATAACCACTTTTGAATCCACTGAATGTTTTAGATACATGAATTTTAACTTTTATAAGATGTATCCAACAACATTAAAGGCATTTAATTTTTAAAAACTCCCCCTCAAAAATTGATCCATTTATAAAAATGATTCGAATTTTCAAAGTGTCGAGAGAAGGGAGTGTTGAACATACGATTTTTGAAAGATTTTGAAAAATCTTTTTGATACAATCTTGAAAATTTGTGTTCAGCATTTTCAAAAGCATTTACTTGAGCTAAACTCAAGTTTGAGAAGGTGAAAGCTTCTCGTTGTTAGGATAAATACACAAAAATGTACACTTTCCTGTATTTGAAGAACGAGTCCTAAGCTGACATTTACTTAGAAGTCGAATGTCTCGAGCACACTTTTTGAAAAGATGTTGTTAAAAAAATTACTCAGGACAAAGAAGATTTCTCTTCTGCTGAAGATAAAGCGCACTAAAACGTACACTCTTCTTTTATTTGAAAATCGGGTTGATATCTGAAATTTAATAACAAGCCATGTTGGTGAGCAAACTTTTGAAAGATTTTGAAATGCTCAAAACAAGAAGATTTCTCTTCTTTTTAAGGTAAAGCGCACTGAAACATACACTTCCCTTTTATTTGAAGGCCGGGTTGCAATCTGATATTTAATTACAAACCATTGACTTGAGCTACAAAACTTTGAATGTTTTGTTTGAATAGCTCAAGATCGAAAAGATTTCTCTTTTCGTTGTTAAGGATAAATGCGCTGAAACGTATATTTTCCTTTTATTTGAGGCACGGGTTGCAATCTGAAATGATTACAAGCCATCGACATTGAATTTAGACAACAACCTTTGGAACCCATTTAAGCACGGTGCTAAAGGGTCTGCCACGTTTTAAAAACCATTTTGAAGTTGTGTCAATTCGATGTAAAGATGTTGAGTTCCAACGAGAGCTTAAAACCGGTGTTTCATTTAAAAACAGCTCTCGCGAAATCAATGGAGATTTAAATATCCTCTTAATTTTCCATTGATTTTTGAAACTCGTTGTTTCATGTGGAGTTTTAAATCTTGTTGGTGAAGAAAATTTTCATTTATTGTTACCATTTGATGTATCATTCTGGAAATTCATTTTAGAACCGTTTGACAATCTTCCATTGTTTTTGTTTTTCAAATCCAAGTCATTCTTGTTTTGCAGTAAAAAAATTTCTGATTTAGAATATTTGAAAGTTTTAAAAATGACTTTGCTTTGGTCTCCACACCTGGTTTACCGGTGTAAAATGAGAGTGTGGATCAAAAACTTGATTCTTTCCTTTTAAAGTTCTTGTCTTAAAACTCTTTTGAGACGTAGATGCTTCAAAAGTTTGAGATTCCTTAATTGGCCTCCACACTTGTTTTACCGGTGTAAAACAAGAGTAAGTTGTTTCAAAAGATTGATGCTTTGCATTTGAAGCTCTTTTCTTAAAACCCTTTTGAGGAGTAAGTGTTTCAAAACTTTGAGAATTCTTAGAAAACTTCCTATCTTTTTGCAAAGAATAGGTTGTAAACTGAGAAACCCTTCTTGAAAATGGTTTTGAGGATTCACCCGTGTGAACCTTTGCTGAAACACTTTCTCTAGGTTTTGAAGATTTTGAAACATTGGTTTCCCTCCTTTTCCGATTAAGAGAATCAAACTTTACTTTCAAAGCATTATACAAAGTTCTCAACTCATGATATTCTTTTTGACAAGAACGAATATCTTGTGATGCCAATTTTGATTCCAAATATGCAATTCGTTTTAAAAGCTGATCTTTTTCATTTTTAGGCAAAGACTGTGCAGTGACTGGTTTTGACAAACTCTTTTGCATATCAACTTTGGGAGTAAACCATGATTTTGAAATTTGAGAGTTTATCAACAATTTATCAGCTGGTGGTTTTCCCAAAATTGAATGTTTATCAAACTTAGTTTTCACAGACTTTCCTTTCAGATTTTCCAATTGAGTTCTCAAATGATTAATTTCTTTCAAAAATTGATCCTTTTCAGCTTTAGAATCATCAACCTTACGAGCCAATTGTCGTTCAAGAACAACTTTCGTTTTTTCAAGTTTTTCAAAATACGCCTCAAATTTAGCAGTTCTGTTGGACAATTCAAGCTTGACAGCATTAAAATCTTTTGTTTGTTGAGTTAAAACCTTTTCCAGCTCATCAATCTTTATTTGAAAAACACTTGTTTTGTTTTCAAAAAGATGTTGTTTCTCCCCCGGTGACTTTTTGAAAAATTCAATCTTTTCCAAAATATTACTGAACTTTGTTTCAGCAAATTCAAACAATTGAGACTTCAGATTTTCTGCCTCGTTTTGTGTTACATTTGAAGTTTTTGTTTGAACCCGCGACTTTTTGATTGAATCAAACAAGTTTTTGTAAGTCAACTTCAAGTGTTCATTCTCCTTAATTAATGACGCCACTCGATATTCCAACTCAATGTTTTTAGTTTCAATTTCATCATGTAAATCCTTATTCCTTATTTCCACACAAGAAGTTATGACAAGATTCTTGATATCTTCAGCTAAGGATGCTTCCAAGAGTCGATCTTTTTGTTAATACAAATAAACCGGTTTTAAACAAAATGTTTTACAATCAACTTAGACTAAGGTTTTATTAACGACAAAACATTATAAACCTCTTATCATCTTAAAACATGATCTCTTTACTATCTCCTATCTTTGTAGAAAAACACATGCCACTTGAAAAAGTACACAAATCTTTTTAAACCCTAACCTTACACAAAATCATCTTACACTTATTAATTTAATTATTTCATTTAGTGTGTAATCAAATGCAGCAAATCCAAGGAAAATCTCATAAGATTACACAAGATTTCTCAAGATTTTGCAAATCAAAATCCGGATTTAGTTACTGTTTGTCGGTGCCCTTAGTTTTGCAAGCCGATGCCATTGGCAAACAGCACCGGAAGAACCGGCCTACAGTAAAATGTTTGGCTATAAATACCAAGCCATTTCTCATGTTTTGACACACCTTTCTCATCTAATCTTCTCTCTAATCAACTAATCTCTCTCTCTCTAGAGCATCTCTTCTTCTGATTCTTGAGTAGGTAATTCACTTTAAGAAAGGAATTGCCAAATACGCAAAAGTTTCAAGCACACATCAAAAGTGTCTTGATCTTGATTCTTCTTCTTACTTCTTTCAAAAGATCATCTTGCTGTGATTAATTGTTGTATTGTTAGTTGTACATCAAGTGTAGTTGTGTTATCATCGATTCTCGTGTGTGAGAAGTTCGGTGATCATCTTTGTAACCTATAGAAGTGTACCATCGTTGTGAAGACTTCTCCGCCAAGTAAAAGGAGCTCGATGACTAGTGTTTAACAAACTCTCGAGTAGGTAACTCGGGGAGTGGAGTAGGGCAAGGAATGTGTCCTTGTAGCTGAACCACTATAAATACTTGTGTCCCAGTGATCTCTTTCTATACTTTATCTTTTCTTTACTCTTACATCTCTTACTTATTAATTGTCAAACATCAATATCTAGATCACTTCACAAAAAGTTTCAAAAGTGTTAAACAAATCTAAAAAGATCGAAAAATCTTGGAAAAACTATTCAACCCCCCCTTCTAGTTTTCCACAATTGGCATCAAGAGCTAGGTTATCAAAGTTTTAAAATAAATTGTATTTTAAATCTTTAACAATTATGGATTCGGAAAACTACAAAGAAGGTCAATCTATACAACGACCACCTCTCTTCGAGGTAAATTGTTTTATATATTGGAAAAACCGTTTTGAAACTTACGTGAAGTCTAAGGATATTGATCTTTGGTATATCATAGCTCATGGTAACTACAAACCTACCATCAAAGACATGGATGGCAAGGATGTTGTTACACCATATGAAAAACTTGATGAAAATCAAAAGAAAATGCTTTCCAAAAATGATGAAGCTAAAATAGTTTTATACAATGTTTTACCTAAAAAGGAATATGAAAGAATTTTCATGTGTGACACGGCTCAAAATATTTGGGATTATTTAATAACTACTCATCAAGGGAACAAACAAGTTAAAGATAATAAAATAGATCTTTTTGTTCAAAAATATGAAAAGTTTACAATTACCGATGATGAAACCATTGATTGTGCCTTTTCTAGATTTAATACCATTATTACTTCCTTTAAAGCACTTGATGAATCCTTTTCAAGTCGTAACCATGTTAGGAAATTCTTGAGGGCTCTTCCATTAAAATGACGACCAAAGGTAACAACGATAGAGGAATCCAAAGACTTGTCAAAGCTATCTCTAGACGAACTTGTTGGCAACCTCAAAGTTTATGAAGGACTTAGAGATTTCAAAGAACAAGAAAGAAAAGTACAAGTCTCTCGCACTCAAAGCAAGACAAGTCTTGAGTGATGATGATACATCTTCCTCGGATAGCAATGATGAGGAATATGCAATGGCCATAAGGGATTTCAAGAAATTCTTTAGAAGAAGAGGCAAGTTTATCCGACAACCCTATGACGACAAAAAGAACTTCCGAAAAATCAAGGAAGATAAAAAGGAAGAACAAAGATGCTTCAAGTGCGGTGATCCAAATCACTTCATTAGTGATTGCCCTAAAAACGATTTTGGTGATCAAAAGGCATTCATTATCGAAAGTTGGAGCGATAGTGGGGATGACTCAAAGAAAAAAGAGATTTGTCTCATGGCCCACTCAAATGAGGTATTATCCGATGATCCTTACTATAGTAGCTCATCTTTAGATAACGAATCTAGGGAAAATGAGTATGACAAAATTGGCCAAATTAGTCTTAGAATTATCAACAAAAACAAACATCTAAAGACTAAAAATAGATTGCTCAAGAAGACCATTAACGAACTTAAAACCAAGCTAGACGTATTAGAAAAAGGTAAAGAAACTAGTAGCTATTGTGATGCTTGTAATGAACTTAGATTAGAAGTTAACTCTCTAAGACTAAAACTAGCTAGTTTTGAGAATAGTAGTTCGTCTTTACAAAAAATTGTCGAAATGCAAAAATCGTCAAAAGATAAGTATGGATTAGGATACACAGAGACTATAGCTTCCTCTAGAAACACTAAAATCAAAAATCTAGGAGATCAACTTAAAAAGCTCTCTGTAGAACCGGCTTGTCGGTGCCATTCATCAATAGCACCGGCTTGTTCAAACGAACAGCATCGGCTGTCTGATGACAGTACAAAAAAGAAAGAAGACTTGGAAACCAGCGTAGTTAAACAAAATGACTATGTTCTAATTACCCAAAAATCTATTTTAGGTGCACCAAAAGGTAACAAACTACTACAAATTCTAAAACTTGGTCAAGGACATGGAAAAAAGTAAAATCCAAACACCCTATAAAACGACCCATAGGAAACCTAGTAGGCTTTACCCCAAAAGCGATTATCGTCAAGTAGATTGGAACTATGAAACACAACATGAACAACAATTCCAACCTCCTATGTATAATCAATAGTGTCCTTTTCCTCCATTTCCATACATGGGACAACCAAACGGTATGTATAACACTAACAGAACCATGAGATATTGGGGACCAAATGCTTGAGTTGCTTTATGTATCTAGGTACGTTAAAAGGTAAAACTTGACCCAGATGAATGGATCCAAGATAGCGGTTATACTAGACGCATGACTAGAAACAAAGATCTCTTCTCATCCTATAAACCTTTTGATAGAGGTAACGTGTTGTTTGGTAGTAACACTAAAAGCAAGATCATCGGCAAAGGTACGATTTCTCATAACTCCCTCACCATCAATGATGTTAGTCACATAGAAAATCTTAGTTTTAATATTCTTAGCATAGGTCAAATTTGCGATAAAAAGTGCAATGTACTATTTAGTGAAACCGGTAGCAAAATAATTAAAAACGGCATAACCTTAGGAAAAGGAATTAGGAAAAATGGCATTTACATTATGAAAATGGGGAACTTACCAAAAGACACCCTTTGTCTAACCTCTATAGATGATAATTTGACCTTATGGCATTGAAGATCGGGTCACCCTAATATGCGACTTATACAATCGCTATCATCTAAAGAACTTGTTAGAAACTTACCAAAACTAAAGTTTGAAAAACATTTTTGCGATGCTTGCAATGTTAGAAAATAAGTACATGAAAGCCATAAGGCTAAAAACATGGTTTCTACTTCTAAATTTCTAGAACTTTTGCATATAAACTTGTTTGGTCCGTCGGCCGTTCAAAGTTACGGAGGCAACTTCTACACTTTGGTCATTCTTGACAACTATTCAAGGTACACTTGGACAAGATTTTTAAAACATAAAAATGAAGCTTTTGATCATTTTGAAATTCTAAGTAAAAAGATTCAAAACCAAAAGGGTTGCCCCATTATTTCAATCCGTACGGATCATGGTCGGGAATTTGATAATGAAGTACAATTCGGAGCTTTTTGTGATGCTAATGGCATTACTCATAATTTTTCGGCTCCACGTACTCCACAATCAAATGGGGTAGTAGAACGTAAGAATAGAACACTACAAGAAATGAGTAGAACATTGTTAAATGAACAATCAATTCCTCAAAATTTTTGGTGTAATGCCGTTGACACCTCCACCTACATTCTAAATAGGATTCTTATTAGACCTTTCCTCGGAAAAACTCCTTATGAGCTTTTCAAAGGTAGAAAGCCCAACTTAGAACACTTCAAAGTTTTTGGTAGTAAATGTTTCATTTTAAATACCAAAGACTACCTTACAAAATTCGACCCTAAATCATCCGAAGGTGTTTTCTTAGGATATTCCCCTAATAGTAAAGCCTATGTAGTTCTAAATAAAGAAACCATGAAAGTCGAAGAATCTCTCAATGTCAAGTTTGATGAAACTCCTCCTCCTAGTTCACCTCCTTTAGTAGATGATGACTTACTAGAAGTCGACATCATAGAAAACCAAAGTAAAGACTTAGAAGTCAAGGAAAATGAACCATTAAATAAACAAATCTCGAACATCAAAGAATCTAAAGATCATCCCTTAGAAACCATCATAGGAAACCTTAATCAAAGAACTCTAAGATCTCAAGTTCAAAAATAACTTTCAGTACTAGAAAGAAAATGATTTCCATGACTCCTTTCGCCTCATGAGCAAGAATAGAAATCATGAATCCTTCTCAGTACTTCCTTTAGTCTTTCTTGGAATATGGTTCATAAATCTTTGATTTGCTTTCTTTAAAATGAGTGTGTGAGGAGCTCAGATGATTCTTGAGTAGTAATCCAATTCATTATTCAAATCATGACTTGGATCACTAATTCAATCATCTTGACAGTTTTGAGTTTGAGCAAGAAATCGGACATACTATTTACTTGGGGTCTGAAAAATATCAAGTTGCCTCTCAAGATATTTCTTCTACTCCATATGTTTTACCAACATAAAACATGAAAATTTCTATATCCTTTTCCAATATGATAAGAATATGACCTTAACATCCATCTCACACATGCTATGTTGGGATCATGTTGAATCTACTTGCTCAAATGAACCTATTCCAACTTACACAACTTTAGAAATATAAAATCCCTAAATACTCCCTCATTTGTGTCAAATCATTTTCTTACATCTTACTACATTGTTCAATACAAATAAAAATGTTTTTGTATTACTTGTCTCGTGAACGTTTACAAAGAAACACTTGGTCAATATGTCATTTCTAACATGTTCATTGTAGCTACATTAAAAGGAGGCTTAGGGTTTTTCTCTCAAAAATAAAACAAATTTTTCTATCATTGAGTCAAGAAAAACTACACCTCCAACATATCAAAACTTTTCTCAAAAACCCTCTACAAAAATCATGTCTGCCCGATTGTCGGTTCCATTCAAATTTCAAGTCGGTGCCCTTTACAGAATAGCACCGGCAGAACTGTTCTCAGATATTAATATACGAATTTTCTAAATTTAAAACCAAGTTTTCCCTCCTTATCACATCACTTAGGTTCTAAAAAATAGAAGTTGATCATAGCCACAATCTAATCATTAGATTTTAACTAAGTTAACAAGCAAAACATTAAGTCTAACTCAATTCTTCCTCTATAAATAGTGCACCATTTTTGTCCTTCTTCTTCACTCCTACCTCTTGTGTCCTTCCTTTCTTCATAATGCCTAAAGAGAACAAAACTAATCTAAAACGAACCGCAAGAATTAGTGTTAGGCCATGTTGCTTTGTCAATCCAAGAACTTCTTCTCCTCCCTATCAACCATTCTCTCTACCATCGGACTACACAACGGGGGCTCCACCAACTTCTTCGATAATCTCTCCACCACTATCTCCAATAAAAACTAACTCTAATGAAAATTACTTGCTTACTCCTAAGTTAACTCCTCCTCTATTGACTACGCCACCACCCGCTCCTACTCAACCATCCAAGCTCACCTCACCGGTAGCTATTAACCTTGATCCCATTGAACTCTTGTTCTCTACTCCACCATCTTCTCCATCTTTACTAGATGTGCTAGGAGATCTTCCACCATCAACAACAAATCCATCACCTCCTAGACCATCCTTTGCAACCATTGAACGTTTGGCAAATGAACCACTTCCTATTCCTCTCATAGACTCTACTTATCCCTCGCCAACTCTAGAGTTAGAACCAACACCTCCTCCTCTCCCTCCTCAATGCTTGCCTCCTCCACCATCTCAACTCCCACCTCTTCCGCCATTGGGACCTAACAACCCTTTTCCCTTGCTCACTCATGAGATGTTTTGTGAACATTGCCAAAGGACTCAAGTCTTGGTCGACAACCTCCAAGGAGAAATGAGATTCATTCTCAACCACATTCTCGACCG
The DNA here is from genome assembly GCA_026074375.1 of Tanacetum coccineum. Taxonomy (NCBI): domain Eukaryota; kingdom Viridiplantae; phylum Streptophyta; class Magnoliopsida; order Asterales; family Asteraceae; genus Tanacetum; species Tanacetum coccineum. Next base: position 30,451 of record BQNB010011409.1, on the reverse strand, counting down.
CCTAAATGTCATAACGCACAACATCTAATAATAAGACTTAAGTAGTAGAACGAAATAATAAATTCATTAGGAACCTTCGTTAAGAATCTCTTGTCTTATTGTAATGTCTTTATGCTCTCTCTAATACAATTAGTTGTGCTATATTGTTGTCTCTTTACCATTCTAAATTGTGTTTAAAATTCGTGGACTTTGACTCTTTTAAAGTCAGCCGGTGCCATTAGCTAACGAACATGTTCCTTTCATAGGACAGCACCAGCTAGCCGGTACTACAGAGGCCATTTCTACTTCTTGGACCCCTAACTTTTCTTTGTAGGTACTCACAAAGCAAGGGGGAGCATATCTCATTGTTTCTAACATATTTGTTTTGTAGCATTCATCAAGGGGGAGCTTTCCATCTTGACAATATCTCTACATTTCTCATACATTTGCATTCCATTTTTGTTTTGACAAAAAGGGGGAGAAAGTAACCAAGTTTAAATACAAGTCTAATCATCCCTAATATGTTTTGTCATCAACAAAAAGGGGGAGATTGTTAATACAAATAAACCGGTTTTAAACAAAACGTTTTTACAATCAACTTAGACCTAGGTTTTATTAATGACAAAACATAACCATTCTAACTCACCATTCTTCTCAAACCTCTTATCATCTCAAAACATGATCTCTTTACTATCTCCTATCTTTGTAGAAAAACACATGCAACTTGAAAAAGTACACAAATCTTTTTAAACCCTAACTTTACACAAAATCATCTTACACTTATTAATTTAATTATTTCATTTAGTGTATAATCAAATGCAGCAAATCCAAGGAAAATCTCATAAGATTACACAAGATTTCTCAAGATTTTGCAAATCAAAATCCGGATTTAGTTACTGTTTGCCGGTGCCCTTAGTTTTGCAAGCCGGTGCCATTGGTAAACAGCACCGGAAGAACCGGCCTACAGTAAAATGTTTGGCTATAAATACCAAGCCATTTCTCATGTTTTGACACACCTTTCTCATCTAATCTTCTCTCTAATCAACTGATCTCTCTCTCTCTAGCATCTCTTCTTCTAATTCTTGTGTAGGTAATTCACTTCAAGAAAGGAATTGCCAAATACGCGAAAGTTTCAAGCACGCATCAAAAGTGTCTTGATCTTGATTCTTCTTCTTACTTCTTTCAAAAGATCATCTTGCTGTGATTAATTGTTGTATTGTTAGTTGTACATCAAGTGTAGTTGTGTTATCATCGATTCTCGTGTGTGAGAAATTCGGTGATCATCTTTGTAACCTATAGAAGTGTACCATCGTTGTGAAGGCTTCTCCGCCAAGTGAAAGGAGCTCGGTGACTAGTGTTTAACAAACTCTCGAGTAGGTGACTCGGGGAGTGGAGTAGGGCAAGGAAGGTGTCCTTGTAGCCGAACCACTATGAATACTTGTGTCCCGGTGATCTCTTTCTATACTCTATCTTTTCTTTACTCTTACGTCTCTTACTTATTAATTGTCAAACATCAGTATCTAGACCACTTTATAAAAAGTTTCAAAAGTGTTAAACAAATCTAAAAAGATCAAAAAATCTTGGAAAAACTATTCAACCCCCCCTTCTAGTTTTCCACATTATGGATAGGATATGGGTACCTTTAGTAGGAGATGTGAGAATGGTAATTTTGGATGAAGCTCATAAGTCTAAGTACTCTGTGCATCCTGGAGCGGATAAGATGTACCCCGACTTGCGTGACATGTATTTGTGGCCGGGAATGAAGAGGGATATTGCTACATATGTTAGTAAGTGTCTGACTTATGCAAAAGTGAAGGCTGAGCATCAAAGACCTTCGGGTTTGCTGCAACAACCTGAGATACCAGAGTGGAAGTGGGATAGGATCACTATGGATCTTATTACCAAGTTACCTAGGTCAAGAAGTGGGCATGACGCGATATGGGTAATAGTCGATAGACTTACCAAATCGGCTCATTTCCTAGCAATTCGTAAGGATTTTAATACAGAGAGGTTAGCGAGATTATATATAGATGTAATTGTGGCATGACATGAAGTGCCCGTGCCGATTACTTCGGATCGAGATGGGCGATTTACTTCATACTTTTGGCAAACGGTACAGAGAGCGTTAGGGACAAGATTAAACTTGAGTACTGCTTATCATCCACAGACGGATGGACAAAGTGAGCGTACAATTCAGACTTTGGAGGATATGTTAAGGGCGTGCGTTATAGATTTTTATGGTAGTTGGGATGTTCATCTACCATTAGCCGAGTTTTCTTACAACAACAGTCGGTGTGCTTCGTTTGAGGCCTTATATGGTAGGAAGTGTAGATCGCCTGTGTTATGGGCAGAGATTGGAGAGGGTAGTTTGATTGGACTTGAGTCAGTATTAGAGACGACAGATAAGGTGGTGATGATAAAGGAAAAGCTTAAAGCGGCAAGAGATCATCAAAAGAGCTATGCTGATAAAAGACGTAAACCGTTAGAGTTTGAGGTAGGTGATCAGGTGCTATTAAAGGTGTCGCCATGGAAGGGCGTAGTGCGTTTTGGAAAGAAGGGTAAGTTAGCACCAAGATATGTAGGACCGTTTGAGATCCTTGAAAGGATTGGTCTTGTAGCTTATAGGTTGAGGTTACCTGCGGAGTTAAGTAGTGTGCATGACACCTTTCATGTGTCAAATTTAAAGAAGTGTCTGGCGGATGCTAATTTGCATGTGCCATTGGATGAGATCAAGGTAGACAAGACCCTTCGTTTTGTCGAAGAACCTGTAGAGATTATGGAGCGAGAAATTAAATAGTTAAAACGTAAGAATATAATGCTTGTGAAAGTTAGGTGGAATTCGAAGCGTGGACCTGAGTTTACTTGGAACACGAAGGCCGGATGAGGAATAATTTTCCATAGTTGTTCGTGGACCGAGTTGTTGAGCCTGCTAGTTAAATCTCAGGACGAAATTTCCTCAAGGAGGGGATACTGTAACATCCGTGATTTAACCCGGTTGGTGAAACCTTTAAAAATGGCTAAGAGTTCATTTTGTGTGTTTCTTGTGTGCTATGTGTATTATATGTGTGCTAAGTGGTTTTGAATAGGTGCTTTATATTATTTGGAGGTGTATGATCATCTCATTTTGAGTGTGTTGTGTTTAGTGATAAGTATTTCATTTGTTCACATATAGTGAATATGGGAAAAGTAATGGCGTTTAGCATGCAATGCTACGTAAATAGTTGAATAAGTTTATGTTAAACGGTTGTGGGAAAATGTATTAAGATGGAAATAGGTTAAGTGAGTGAAATTTTACGAATTAGGGTAGACTTTCTAAATATAGAAAGTGAAATGTAAAATGAAAAGTTATTTTTAGAAGGTTTAGTAAGTTGCGTTTATGTAAAAAGATTTGTCCAAATTAGCTTAGGTTTTTATGAAAACTTAAAGTAATGAACTTGTGAAAGTTAGGTGGAATTCGTTATTATGTGTTAGTGTAAATGCATGGACTATTATGTGACTAATGTGCGTTATGTGCTACATGTTTTGACATGTGATATTGTGGTGTGGCCTAGTCAGGTGGATTACTTGAGGGTATCCTTGGCCTGAGCTAGAGGGAAAGAGAGTTGGTATTATCCAAGGGCGATATGGGTCGTCTGTTTGGCGTTTGAATGATTGATTTGATTTGATTTGATTGAATTACATGTTAGCTTGTATGTTAGTTAGCATAATTATCATGCAAAGCATATTGTTTTATAATTGCAGGAATTGGTTAAATTGTTTTGGTAACGGATTGAATATGTGTGTTTGAAAACCTATGTTTCTCACCAACCATTATGCTGACGTATAAGCATCATTTTCAGGTATTCAGCAGGATGAGACTAAAATTAGGAAAAGTGGCTAGATGGACCGTAGACAGCTGGCAAAGTTTAGTTATCTAGATTTTGTATTTGTTTTGGATGATAAATGATTTTCGTTTTGCTTTGATAGGATGTTTGAATATTTGCATTGTCATGACATTGGCATGAACTGCCTTTATTTTAATGCCAAACGCCTTTTGGATTTTATTAATGTGTTTTGGGTATTTTCATGTCACTGTGTGTCTATACCTTGTATCTTTATGCATGTTTTAGTTTCTCTTATAGACGCCAAAGTGTTGTGATGATTCCTTTTCTCGTCGCGCCTCGCGTTTTCGCCTTGGCGGGGTGTGACAAAAGTGGAATGATATTTTGAACTGGCTAATTCCTATCTCTAAACTGAATAACATAGAGACCATTGTATGTCGTCTTGTGTTGGTTGTTGTTGCTTATTTCGTGTTGTAGGAACACAATAATAGGTTACATGGGAGAGGCGATAGGAGACATGATCAATTGTCGTCTACTATTGTTGATATAGTTAGATTGAAGCTCGTATCTATCCAGTTCAAGAAGAATGTGCGTGTTGAGAAGATGCCAATTTACGTGGAAGATTGCTTGTATCCTTACCAATGGTGAATAATTAGCTCGTTTCTAAACTTTATAGTTGTTTTCGTTTTTTGTGATCTATAGTTTGACTAGCTTTTGGTGGTTGTGTTTTTGAGCATGTTCAAAACACATTGCTGGTTATTTCCTTTAAAGGTGACTCATTACCACTCTTGCAAGTACTGAACCTCATATTTTGTGATTAATATATTCACCGGGTATAAGCTTTTTACAAAAAAAAACTATTCTTTTGTTTATAAGTTTTTAGAATAATTTTACTTGCTCGCTAGCCAAGTCATCCAAAATAATAAAATCCACCCTTGACAAAGGGTGCAGAGATCGTGTAGATAGGAATGTGACTAGGTGGATATCAAGAGCAATGAGTGTTGTGGTGATGGTCAAGAATGTACCACTTTAAATTGTTACTGAAGATAGTTTTCCATTTCAAAGAAAAAAAATCAAACTTTTTTAGGTTTCTTCAATTTAGAAATATGTTGTTGATGTCTTTTGGGTTTCTTTTGGAAAAATATGATGGATGCAAAGTATTTGTCAAAAAGTCTCAAAGATGTTATGATCGATTAGTTTTGTTGTGGGCGACTTATTTACTTACATGTGTTGTGAGACCTTTAAAAGTTTATAAAATGTAATTCTAAGAGAGTTGGATTTAATTGTAACAATAATCTCTATACGAGCACATGTAAGGCAATGGTATGTATACCGTTATGAGAATGTTATAATTCTCATGATGCTAAATTGCAAGTTTAAAAAGTTAACCATATTAGAAAACAAAATATATGTTGAGAACACTAAAAAGTCATCGTAAAGATATTAGAAAACAAAATATATGTTGAGAACACTAAAAAGTCATCGTAAAGATTTGACATGCTAGGGGCTAAGCATTATCACGAAATATATAAAAATTTTGTTATTTGTAAAGCTATTATCACAAAGATCTGTAATAAATAAAATTACGTATCAGAAATTCTAATTCTAATTAGAAGATACTAGTCATTGCAACACGCGAGTATCTCCTAATATAATAGTAATTTGTTTTAGATGCTTCTTATGGACATAAAAAAGAAAAATGCAACATACTTATGGTAAGAAATAAAACGTGAAAATAACCGATACCGACACAATGAATGGATCTACTATCAGTCGGTGCGATTTACCTCGTTATGTCTGGATCTACTATTATTATTTCCACATTCACACTCTCATTTATTATACATACCCAATCCGCGTTCTATATCACTGCGTGTTTTAAGTGTAAGAAGCACTACACTTTTTTTTTCTGAATCAGATCTTCAACATCAGTCATAAAGGTGAACCTTTTTTATCTTCAAAATCATGTCATTGGTTTAAAAATGTTGAATTTAGTATCTTAATTTTTTAAAGTATAGTAAATTTAACATGTGTTGTTAGTTTGTCACTGATCTAATTGTGATCTACACCTTTGTATTATAAGGTGAAACTTTTTGCGTTCAAAGTTACATTTTTTCATATATACATCAAGATTTTGGTACAAAAAATGTAATTTAGTGATTTAGTGATAAGAGGTTATTACTGTATTTTATCAGTGATCTTAGTTGTGATCTGTATGTTTTTGTTAATAATTTAACTTCTGTTAGTACCATAGATTGTTAAGTTTCAATATTGGAATTATACTATAATTATGATAATTATAAAGGTGAATTTAGTATCTTTATGTAAGATGTCACATGGGATTTGTGTTATGTTTTGTTTTATTATATTAGCGTTGGGATTTTGTAAGTTCCTCATTGATCTAGTGTGATCTGAGTGTTTCAATGTTGGAATCATTTCATTATATGATCTACAATACAATCAAACTTTCAGATTTATGATATGTAGAAAGATGTTTTGATCGTATAATTTATATGTGTAGAGTTTGGATCCGGTGGGTGTTTCTTTTTTGCTTAATATCCTGGATGGAAAAAATTCTTAAAGGAAAAAGAATGTTTCTTTTTTGCTTAATACGAAAGTAAATCATATTTCTAAAAGGGTGCTAAAAAGATACAGGATCCCAAATCACAAATTTACCCACACATCTTTCTTTTATTTTTTCCTCTTCTAACACAACCCACTTGTTTTAACCTCTTTGGCTCTACCACACCTACTTCCCATGAGAGCTAACATAACTTCATTGGCATGTTCACTCTAATCCGCCGCCTTACTCCCCATCTTCACCAATGAATTGTCGTCTCTACTCTTTTGATCCCTCCAACAGATTTTTTTGATGTCGACTTCATTACCTCATCTTTGTATGTGTATAAATCTACATAAAAGTTACGGGTTTTTTCTCCTTTAAATTCCTTATTTTAGATGGACATGTCTTATGTTTTTGGAAATTTGTAGTAACTGAAGTTTGATTATGTATCATTTATTCTCGATCTTTGATTCTTTTGGTTTTCAATACGCGATCGTTGCTCTATCTGTGATTTTAAAGACAAGTAAATCGGCCATTTAGCTTTTTAAGATTGTCATTTTGGATGAAAAAGAAACAGGATATTTTCAAACAGTTCTTACTCTAAACTACCTTATTAATTGTTTTAGTGTATGTAGTGTTTACATTCATGTTAATGCATAGACATACATAGCAAGCAATGAAATAATCTCATATATTTTCTGATAAATCTGTGAATCTTAGTGGTTTTGTGTTTCAGTCTTTGTTTTTAACTTAGATCTGTTTAATATGTACTTCTTTACAGGATTTTTGGTAATCGATCAATCCTTTCTATTATAGTTTTGATATAAAGTTGAATCTAGTGTTTGTGTAAGTAAAAAATGACATGATGTTTGAAGCCTTATAGCATTTTCTACCTATTAGTTCCTTTTTTATACTAATTGTCAACAATTTTGGTTGTAAAAGATTTTTTTTTCTTGTAATACTCAAAATTGGGCTTTAGTTTGGGGAGTCTTGTAAATCGTAGAGTATCAAATTGTATACAAGTGGAGTACTAATTGTTTCAGATTTGCTGTATAATTGGTCTTTGATTATGTATGTTGCATTATGATAGAATTGTACCTGATCGTTAACTTTCCATGTGTGGCCCAACAGGTTTATAAAAAGAAGCTACCTCGTTTTAAAATATGGCTCAGGGAAAATATTCCCGAGTCGATGGGAAGAAATCCTCGTGTTCCACAGCTACAATTGTGGTTGTTGTTGGTGTTTGTTTAGTTGGGGTATGGATGTTCATGTCATCGTCTGCTGCCCCTGGTCAAAGTCCCGATTTGGCTTCTGTTACAGAATCAAATCAAAAGGCGTCCACAAAAGTATCTTCCCAGTTTGAAGATAATTCAGGTGATCTATCAGATGATTCAGTGAAGGAAACGATTACTCAAGAAAATACCAATTCTGAGGAATCCAATTCAAATGATGTTGAAACAAACACGGGAGATGATTCTAGCTCTAGTGATGAAAAGTCAACTCCGGAAGACACGAACTCAAATTCCGACTCAAATGCAAGTGAGAAGACAGATTCAAATGAAAGTGAGAAGACAGATTCAAACTCTGATTCAAATGAAAGTCAGAAGACTGATTCAAATGAAAGTGAGAAGACGGATTCAAATGAGAATGAGAATTCAAAGTCTGAGCCAAATGAATCGGAAAATAAAGAAGAGAAGGTTGAGAAAATTGAAGAAAAGCAAACTGAAGAAAGCTCAAATGATAACAAGACTGAAGACTTATCTGCTGCGACACAGTCCGAGATTTCGAAAGAAACAAATGCCCAAAATGGGGCATTTTCTACTCAAGCAGCAGAGTCGGCGAGTGAGAAAGAATCACAAAAACCATCAAAGAACAACCAAGGTTACAAGTGGAAGACTTGCAATGTTACTGCTGGTCCGGACTATATCCCTTGTCTGGACAATTTGGAAGCGATTAGACACCTTCATGGCCGGAGCCACTACGAACACAGGGAGAGACATTGCCCGACCGAGTCCCCTACATGCCTTGTACCAGTTCCTGAAGGGTATAAAACGTCCATTAAGTGGCCTAAAAGCCGAGAACAGGTGAATATCATCAATAATTTATCATACTCTTTTGAAATATGTTACACAGTTTACAGCCATTTAAATTATTCAGAGGGTTAAATTATACGGTTCAGATAATGAAAACAGATTCTCAATGGATACAGTAAATTTCTTGCATACCTTTTTCTTTTATATCTTTTGCTCCCCCAAAAAATTAGAATTTTCCTAACACTCGATATCATAATAAATGATTATGTACAACGTCAAGCAGCGGAAGTACGTGCATAAATTATCCCACCCAGCACATGATGTTTTATTACAACTGGTCATCTCACTATGTTTTTTTTTCGTATATTGCAGATATGGTACAGCAACGTCCCACACACTAAGCTTGCTGCTGTGAAAGGACATCAGAATTGGGTCAAGGTTACGGGAGAGTACCTTACATTTCCTGGTGGTGGTACTCAATTCAAGAACGGAGCCCTTCACTACATAGACTTCATCCAAAACGTTAGTCTCGTTATTATTGTGATGCATTCAATATTGACAGAATTGGTAACGGGTGAACTCGGGTTGGGTTGACCAGAAACATGTTTTTGTGTAAAAGTTATAATTTTTTTTATAATATTGTGTCACTATGAATGCAAGTTTCACCTTTATTTCTCACTAATAAAGGTAACTTGTGACGGCAAATTTTTACGATGCTACATGGATTTGTAAAACAATTTTGCTGACTTCCAACCCATTTGGCCCGATTACTTTCAATCTGTTCTTTTTGTAAACTGTTAGCATCCCCCCTCCCCTATTTTACTCAAGTTATTTTGGATGTCGTTGCAGTCGCTTCCTGATATTGCATGGGGTAAGAGAACCCGAGTTATATTGGATGTTGGATGTGGAGTTGCTAGTTTTGGAGGATATCTTTTTGAGAGAGATGTGGTTGCACTTTCTTTTGCTCCAAAGGATGAACACGAGGCTCAAGTACAATTTGCACTTGAAAGGGGTATCCCTGCTATTTCAGCTGTTATGGGTACCCAAAGGTTGCCCTTCCCAAGTAAGATCTTTGATGTTGTTCATTGTGCACGTTGCAGAGTTCCCTGGCACATTGAAGGTGAAACATTTATTCCCTTGCTAAGTTTCTTATCTTTATTACTATTCATGTGTGTGATTAGAATGGAATTTTAAGACAAAATATGTTACAGGTGGTAAACTTCTTTTGGAGCTCAACCGTGTTTTACGACCTGGTGGTTATTTTGTATGGTCTGCTACCCCAGTATACCAAAATAAGCCAGAGGACGTTGAAATTTGGGAAGGTAAGAATTTGGTAATATTAGTAATTCAGTATACAGCGTGTCAAGACCGAATTACTAATTGTAATTAGCAGGGGTGAAAAGTTTGCATGATCGAGGGGCAAGCTAAAACTTACAAAACATTTTATTGGTGATTTTCGTTTATTACATAACTAATTAAAAAAAATTCGATCACCAAGTACTATAGAAGTGATCATTACAGTTTCAAGTTGACATCCAAAATTCCAAACATCATCTCATGTGACAGATTTTACTAACATCTTATTTTTGGCTATCTGATATCCGATAATTAAATTTTAAGAACTTAAAAAATCCTCCAATTATAAGGGATAACATGTAGAGAAGTATTGAATCATAAAAGGGTAATGTTGTTACTAATGTTCTATAATAACGTTTTTTGCAAGAACTGCATCCTTAACATATACTTTCACTTTCATCTGTAGAATACAGATTATTGGTGCATGCCATCTTCTCTAATTTTTTAGCTAAAATTACATGCTTGCTCAGTGTCACTGTTACAAGTTGTGTATCAAACTGTCAATATATTACTCTTTTCTCCTCGGAAACTTTTCTTGGGTTTAAAACTTTCGAAAAAGGAAAATGTTTTTGTTTTTCTTTTAGTTTCGTGGGATGGAAAGATTGACTGGTTTCAAATCCGTCTTGTGGCAGCTATGTCTAAACTAACTAAGGCAATGTGCTGGGAGTTGGTGGTTGTCAACAACGACAAATTGAACGAGGTTGGTGCAGCAATATACAGAAAGCCAACATCTAACGAATGCTATGAAAACAGACAACAACAAGAACCACCGCTATGTGAAAGCAAGGATGATCCAGATGCAATCTGGTAAAGCTTTAATTTAGCCTGCTTTTTCTTACTATAGAGGAACGAATAAAAAATGCCGGACTATCTGTTGAAGCGATCAATTTTGTATTAGAATTTGTATAAGCAAAATATGGCGGTGATGTTTGACATGATTTATGAATACAGGAACGTACAACTTCAGGCATGTATGCATAAAGTACCTGTTGATGAATCAGTGCGTGGTGCAAAATGGCCCGTGGCATGGCCACAGAGGTTGGAGTCTCCACCATACTGGTTAAAGAGCAGCGAGGTTGGAGTTTATGGTAAATCAGCCCCAGAGGACTTCACTGCCGATTATGAGCACTGGAAACGTGTGGTGTCGAAATCATACTTGAACGGACTAGGAATCGATTGGTCGTCCGTCAGAAATGTGATGGACATGCGATCCATTTATGGAGGGTGAGTAAAATATTTAATAAAAAGTTAAAAATGTGTACAGTAATGGTGGCCAAATTGCAAGGTTGGGTGACTGGTCAAGGCAAGTCATTTTTTTCGTATAGTTCGAAACACTTCGGCTCAAAATCAATACAGCTTTTTTCCAGTTCCTTTTTTTAGGGTAGATAATGAGTGTCAAATAAGAAATTAAAAGTTATATTATTGCAAGTGAAATGCTAAATCCACAAATATTTTACAGAAAAACATCCACAAAATGACTTGTCATCTTATTTGTGGCATTCTCTATCTTCTTTTTAGGTTCTCTTTTTTTTATACATCCAATAATATACATGAGATGTCATTGTGTGGATTTTTTTGTAGATTTTATGGTTCTAGCATTTCTCTTATTGCAATAATAGTTGAAATTTAAGCTATTCATATGTGTATGACCAGTTAGATAGTGAGTGACCAGTTAGATCTTTTAGGATCTTTTACATTTAGGATCTTTTTGTAGATTATGAGTGACCACTTACTAAATCTCTGTTCTCACATTCATTTTGGCAATGTATTTAGATTTGCGGCTGCTTTGAAGGATCTGAAGATCTGGGTGATGAATGTTGTACCTCTGGATTCACCCGACACTCTTCCAATAATATACGAACGTGGACTCTTTGGAATCTATCATAATTGGTGCGAGTCGTTCAGCACTTACCCACGATCATACGATCTTCTTCATGCTGATCATCTTTTCTCTGATGTTAAGAAAAGGTAATGTATCTGCTTCGCATACGAGTAATCAACTCTTTTCACGATCATTATACCTTATGGTAGAGCCGGATAGTGCATGAAGGTGGCATAATTATCAAATTCGCACATTTTTCTTCTAATTTATGAGTTTAGGGATTTTGCACGTAAAAAGAACCTAATTTCAGCCAAGCTAATATTTTTGACGTACTTCCAGAATTTATAGGCCTATGATGTAAGTGAATAAATAAATATGGACTGCTGGGTTGCTCATGTGATTATAAACTTGTATTACAGGCTCTTGAACATTGATTTCGTAAGTAAGTCCGTCGTTTGATTATAAACTTATAAGCAACGTCATATACAGACTTAGTTTTTGTTGCAAATAGATGATAGATCTTGACGTCTTGTCAAAATGCAACAAACACTACTTTTAGTACAATGGAACGATTTTAGGTAAATTGCAGAAAAACATTGACGGAGAAGTACTGTAATTTCCTTTATTACAAAAAAAAACTATTTACTCCTTTAATTGTTTCCTCCTAAATTTTATACTTCTGGGTTTGTTTTTTGTGGGCATCTAGCTAAAAGACGTTTTCTTGTCACAAGTGCAAGTTACAAGGGCTAATGGCAGAAGTTGACAGGACCAGAAGGTAAACTTATCGTGCGTGATAACGTTGAGGCCATTGCTGAGGTTGAAAACATGGCAAAGTCTTTGAACTGGAAGGTCCGAATGACTTACAACAAGGACAACGAGGGTATGTTATGTGTTGAGAAAACATTATGGCGTCCCACAGAGGTAGAAACAGTATCTTATGCCATTGAATAGAAGTCCAGCATTTTGCGTCTCTAGACTACTAAAAGGAAGGTATTATGTTGCTTTCATTTATTAATTTAATTGCAATTGTAATTTGTTTAGCCACGTGTAATTGCCGTTTTGATTTGTTCATGTAACGATTTTGTGCTGTCAGTGTTACCTCGAATGTACTCCCTTAATGAGGGTGTGGGGGTTACAAACAGATTTACTGTAAAACTACGATATATTGTCATATTTAGCAATTATATCTAATTATAGAATTGAATTATAATGGGAATTTAGCTTCTATGCATTTTAGTTCTGAAATCTGGTTTGTCTATTTCCTTGTCATAATCCATCATGATGTCATCAGAATGAAAATCATAAGCATCACAGAATGATTAATGTAAAGAGGAAGGCCTTTACGATACTCACAATGGTTTTATTTTGGATCTGTGATTTTTCTTTCAGTCACCGGCTATGATGAGTCTATACTAATAATGTAATACTTGTACGTTGATCGGTACTTTGTTTTAAACTTTGATATGTCTATCGGGTACATTAGCTGTGTATCGTGTACATTAGCTGAAGTACATCTGTACTTTGATATGCTTTCACTTTTTATTTTGGCGCATGTTGCATGTTGTGTCATTAGAGAAATGATTGAGATTATGACGGAACTTTATATTTATATGCTTAAAATTTGTCATGTATAATAAGGCTGACAAATGTGTTTAGGCTCGTAATATTATTCATGAGTTTTGTCATTGGGACCATGTTCTATGCACAACTACTAGTTTAAACCAGTCTATCCTCCCAGTTTCTTCAACTCAAAATAAAATCCGTCGTTTTAAAATCCAGACCGGTCCAAGTTCAATTTTTTGCGTTTTTCTTAAACTATGTTCGCAAGTGTGTTTCGGAGAATAAAAGTAAAAGGAACTGAGTGAAATTAAGAAGTTGTCTTCATAAGTTTTTGAAGATAGTGAAAGCAAAGAAAAGTGAAATGAAGCTTATTAACAAAAATATCTCGCGTATTTTATGGAGTACAACTTGTTTTCAAAGGTATATAATAGTAAATTCATAAAAATCAATAATATATAATAAGCTACAACAGTTATTTGCAGTTCTTTTTTTAGTTTAAACTTTAGAAAAAAAAACATCAAACTTTGTTTCCTCTTCCCCTCTTTCTTTAGATTTCTTTTATTTTCTTTACATTCTTTAAGAAAACTCACCAAAAATAGAATAACCACTTAGAAGAGCGATAGTCTTGTAAAGACCGTTAGCTGTGTCCTAGACTGTTTTGGACCAATTTCATTTCTGGGCAATTTTTTTCTTAGTGCAAGTTTTTTTTAATATTTTTTGTATAGAAAAAAAAAATCCCATTATATATTTAAACTATATACTTAAAAAGTCTATATGCTTTTGTCTCACAATCCGCCCACAGTTAGAAATTAGTTTTTTAATCCATCAATTTATAAAGTAATTAAAATCTAGTATTACACTTAATAATTCCTTAAGTTAGCTTTTTCACTATAGTTAGTTTTTCTACAACAAAATCATATAAATATGTTGTGTAATAATTCAGGTAAATGGAAAGAAAATGATATATAAAGCAAGATGTTATGAGTCATAATAGAAAGTCAATATGGAAAGTCAAACCGGGTAAGAACGCACCAAACTAGTCGGGAAAAGCTTGTAACAATTTTTTCCGCCAAAACTTCCTTTTAAATACCAACCCGTAATTAATTTCACATTAGCTTATGATTTGTAATTTCTCTCTCAACATTCTCTCTGTAATCTTTTGAATAATTCATCATTCAATAATAAAATCTCTTTAGCCAATTCTACTTCGAATTTACCTACTATCGTGACTTCTAGTGAATTGCATTGGCTTCTCTTGATTATAATCATAATCTGAGTTAAGCACTTTACAAGTATTTGAATGTAAGTGATCTTTTGTACGATTAATTTTTGTTAATTCTTGGTAAATTGTGTTAGTCTAAGTGATCTTAAACATGTTAGTTAGGAATCAGTTATGAGTTACAAGTTGGTTACCATTGTTATAACAGTTATGGTGTCTACTAGAAATACTAGTTTGTATATTAGTGTTGACGAGGTGTTTGATGAAATGCCCATGAATAAATTCCTGAAAAGAAAATGTAAAGTGGACGAGTATTATGATACATTCAATTCATCGTTTAGTAATAAGGGTTTGGATGAATGGTATCTTATTGTTCTCTTCGTTTTTGGGTTGCAACCAGAAATAGAGAAAACGATTAAAATGTTTAAACCAAAATCCTTTTTAGATGCTTATCATTTGGATAGGGTTCAAGAATCAACCATTTCTTTCATGAATAAAGTTACCAATCCATCAGTTTTACATACACCCCATGTTATAAATTCAAGTGAAGTGGTTAATAACAATGTTGGTTTGAAGGCTCTTGTTGAACTTAGTAAAAATGGGTTGACAAGATTGCATCAATAGATTTAAGTGAAGTTGAAGACAATGGGTTGAAGGAAAAAGAACACATTGGGTTAGATGGTTTTGATGAACTTTATGAAGAAATGGTTGATGATTCGGCTATGAAGCTCCTCTTCGCCCTACTCCACTCCTCGAGTACTCAACTCGAGAGTTCTCTTCACTATGTCAACAAGCTCTCTTTAGGCGGAGAAAATCGTACAACGTCGCTTACACTTTTTTCGGTACTAAGCTAAATACCGATTTCTACTGAGATAGAACCAATCTAACACACAATGTATTTTAAGGCCTACAATACTAACCAACCATACAACTATGATTACACAAGATAAATAAATGATGTTGGATAAGTATCACAAATGTGATGATACAACTAAACTAATAACACTTGAAGCTTGAGTATCTTCTTTTTGTTCTTCACTAAAGAGTGGAATGATTGGATCACTTGTACTGGATTATAGAACAAGTATAATAATCAACGAATGTATGAGAAAGAAAGAAAATAATATTCAAGAAGAAGTTTTGGAAAAGGTGAGTTCAAATGAAAACATTTGGCTCTTATTTATAGGCAAAAATTCGGATTCAAATTTACCAGCTCCACGGATCGATGGATCCACCATACCCTGGATCCGTCTGCCTATTAGGTGGATCCGTTAGTGGTAATTAGCCCATTTTTTGTGTTTTAATGGTTAACCATAAATCTTTACAAAATATTCTAATTGTACTTAAATATCTGATTTTGTACATGTTTCTAGAAGGAAATTTTCTTATCATTAAAATAGAAAGATTTTTTAGATTTGAAAAGATATGGAAAGATTATTTTTATTTATGGTTAATCTTATTTTGTCTTATTCACTAATATAACTAATTAATAGTTAAGTAAGTGTTTATTTGAAATCATTTTATTAGTAGGGATGTAAGCAAGCTTACATGGGTTTATGCAAATGATTAAACTAGTATGCAAGACAATATATTTTTTTGATCATTACCTACGCTTTATAATGCCATATTCATACCTTAAGTGATTTGACGTCGGCATGTAAACTTACAATTAAATAACTTGTTTACGTAAACTTTTACGTAGTAAGATATTATATTTGTTATTATTGAAGATCATTAAATATAAATATTGTTTTTACCCGAATATTTGAATTAACAATCTTCCTTTTTTGATGATGACAAAATATAAACTCATATTAGTACAATTTCGTTAAATCTGATTTGGCTCAAATGTGAAATGGATACTCGGGTTTTGGCTCAAATGTGAAATGGATACTCGGGTTTTGGCTCAAATGTGAACCAAAATTGTTAGATTTGGCTCAAATGTGAAATGGATACTCGGGTTTTGGCTTAAACCCGCAAATTTTTTAAAAAATGGACCAAAAGTGTTATACCCGGTAAAGATAGTGGACCAAAATTGTAGTTTTCTCTATTAGTTAAAAGTGTACTAAAAGAAGTTTTTAGTAGTTGAGTTTGCATCTCTTCTCCCCCCTTTTTTTTGAATCAAAAGTGTTGTAGAGGCGCGGTTGCAAAACGTTTTTGACAAATGCATCAAAATTGCGTGACGATTGCAAACTGAAAAATAAGACGTATTGCAATTGCTCCCCCTCGGTGTATGCTCCCCCTTGTTTGGGACACCAAGGAATCGAGCTATGGAGGCGTGCTACAAAACAAAGTTAGTAGATAAGCAAATATATATGACAACAACACACACATATATACAAGCATAACAACCACCATCATCACGACACAAATATAAATAATGTTAATTCCATTATAAGAAAAGAAACATAAAACAAGCATAATAATAAACTAAAACTAACAACAACTAGAAAATGGAGAAGTAAACTAAAAAGTAAAAATAAACATGATATAAAATCTTAGGATAAAGCATTTCCCATATAATCCGAGGTGGTTGTTAAACAACGAGATGTTTAGTATAGGAAGTATGGCGGGTTGGATGAAGATCCAAGGTGGTGTCGGATATATGAAAACATGTAGTTATCATGTTCCCTTAGCATGTGGATTTCATGCCTAGTTCTGCTACAACATTCGCAAAACATTGTTGTGAGGATTTGGTAGTTGTTGGTTTCTCAAGTTTGGTAGAAAGTTTGGGAGGTGTTCTTGTTGTGGTGCATAGTTGTTGATGTTAACAAATAATGGTTGTGATGGTGGTGGATGTTCAAATCCGAGTGGTGGATGCATAAATCGAGGTGGTGATGACAGATTTGATGAGCTCGGTGGCCAATTATCCGTGTTTGAGATATTAGAGTTGTGAGGTGGTGTTTGTTGTGGTGGAACTTATTGAGGTTCAAGCTTCAAGGGGACGATGACTCTTAGTTTAGGTGGTGGAGCCACATGAGTTGGTGTTGGTGTTTCACTAAGTGAGGATGAAACGGTTTGATAAATGCTCCTACTTGAAGTGGATTTTAAGGGTGCTTGAGGTGGTGAAAGAGATTTCTTTCTTAGAGGAGGTGAAGGTGTTCTTTCATTGTGGTGTTCCTTACTTGAGGATTCAAGGTTTACATAAGTAGGGGATTTGATGCGGATTCTTGCGGTTTTTCTTTTGTAGTTAGGGGAGTTGGTTTTGGAGGTACTAGTCATGATGATGAACTAGTGATATGTGTATGTGATATTTGGATGAAAAGTGAAATGAAATGAGGTTGAAGATGATGTTTATAAGGTGAAAATGATGAAATGTTTTGCATAATGGTTCTTGGATTATATGGAGGCTATGTTTTATCCTAAGGTTTAAAATCACTTTATGGATCATATAACATGGATATAAGATAAAGTGGAAAAAGTTAAAAATCACATAATTTGAAATTTTGACGCCTGACATCAAACGGATCTACCTAAACTAAAGACGGATCCAGGCTATGGTAGACTCATCGATCTAAGGGTCAAAAATGACCAGAACCTGTTTTTAGCTACCAAAATATCAACCATTTACCATGCAGTCATATAGAGCATTAATAATATAAAGCAAGTTGGGGTTTATGGTTTGAAACATGGTTTTTATATAATCTTCTTTAATATAATATGAATGAACAACACGTCCCTGATGGATAGTACGTGTCTCTAGATTTTTGTACACATTTACAAGATGTCTTGGAGTAGAATTTTCATTTGAGATTTTAGGAATGTGGTTTTGTGTTTGACGAAGTTCAGCTTGAAGTAGTTGAGACATATTGATACCTATAGTAAAAGGTAATTACTTCATAACTAGTGTATAGATATTCTTCACATTTATACAACAATTGAAGTGTGTGCCTATATGTATACAATGTGGAGATGCGGTTTGCTCGACTCAAGTAAATTAATTAGCAAACCCAAAATGCTCCTAAGTTCACTATTGCTCAAGTTGAGTGTGTCGAGAATACATATGAATTATGTATTCCGAATATCATTCAAGAGATCAAAATGCATGATGAAAATAGTTTTTTATTTTGTATTAACAATGTAGTTAAACAACATTTGTAAAGTTCCCAGTCGTGAGAAATTTCTGTCAAAAAATTAATTTATGTTTTTTGGCGAAATTGATTTTCATGAATGATTTTGTCTAATTATGAAATCCTAATGTCTACGGGAATCAAAATAGTTATACATTATAATATCCTAGTCTTAATTATGCAAAAATCAAACGAAAAATTAAAATCCGCAAATTTAGGTTTTGTGCAAAATTAGAACCCTAGACTCAGAATTAAGAAGAGATTAAAGTAAAATCACTTACAATTGTTGTTGGTTCTTGATTTGTGTTCGCTAATCTTTGAGATTTTCCCCTTGAATAGCCGAATTGATGATGTATTAGAGGGCGTTTTAGGGTGTTTGTTTGTGGCTGTGTTTATGGATACATAATAAGTGGTCCCTATTTTTCAAAAAGGGGTATTTTAGCCGCTCAGTCTAACACACGGATCTACCAAAATCAAAGATGGATCTGGGGTGGCTGGATCCGTCAATCCGTGGTCATGAAAAAAATAGGCAAACATTATTTGCTGTTGTTTGGCCGATGGTGTTAGTTTTTTTTGGCAATGAGAGATGCTTATATATGTTATAAGGATTCTCGGTTTAATTTTTTGAAGTCGACGTTCAAGTTTTGAGTGTTACGTTGGAGTACTCGTGAAGTTCCTGATGGAAATTCTAGGTAGTCGATCATACTTGGAGTGTGTTATTTTTTAGCATGTGAATTTTGACCATTGCTAATAACACAAATATTTGAACATTTATACGTAATAAAACATCATCAATACAAGTGTGAATTGCCATTCGATGATTATTCTTTTTGTCTTTGTGATCGATTTCGTAATTTCATGTAATAACCAAATTGGTTAAGCATGTAGACTTGAAGAATACCTATGGTCATTTTGTTGATATTTGCGTAATATATTTAAATTCTAATCTCGATCTTACGTTCATGTTTTAGGATTTGTAATTGGAAGGAATAATGAGAATAAACATCTTTTGAATAATGATTATTTCTCCATTTGAATTCCGCTTACGACTATTTTTGAGAGGAAGGCAATTCATTTTAAGAAATATGTTCTGTGGAAACTAGAAGAGGGGGTTGAATAGTTTACCGCTTTTTAAATTTAATTATCATTTGTATATAAAATCTTAGATTCGAGTTTATGTGATCTCAATATCCACACAATATGAGCAATCAAGATAAGTAAATAAATAAAGATAACAACACAATATTAATTTACGAGACAAAAGGAAAGAGTTAGAAAGATCAAACCACAACACAAGGATTTATAGTGGTTCGGTAACGAAGCTCCTCTTCGCCCTACTCCACTCCTCGAGTACCCAACTCGAGATTTCTCTTCACTATGTCAACAAGCTCCCTTTAGGCGGAGAAAACCATAAACAAGTAGCTTACACCAAATTTCGACACTAAGCCAAATGTTTAGTAATCTAAGTGGGCCAAAAGGCCCATGGAAAGCCCACAAGCAATCCATGGCCGGCCATATAGTGGTATAAATACCCTTTCCATGCCTTGGAGAGGGTGTTGGTTATTCATTATTCATACACATAATATAAGTTTTCTTTTATGTTTCTTTCTCTCTCTAAAATGTTCATCCAACCACTCTCTCTCTAAAATCACCTCTCTTCTTTTTTCTATGTATGTTATTTGATTGTTCTTCAATGCACACTAAGTGTTTGATGAAATGTTTATGAAGGATCATAATGGTTTAATGTGTTTGAAAACCATAGATTGATAATGCTTGTAACAAGGTTGGAATACTCGGAAGAAACTACAAAGGTCGGTATCCACTGAACCTTGTGGATCGGTTTCACCACAAACCACCGAACCACATGAGTCGGTTTCAACCGATACTCATTGGTCGGTTGGTATGGCTCCACCGAACCACAACTTGGTGTATTTTTTGGTCTCCACCGAACCACGTTGTTGGTTGGTCAAAACCATGCCACCAAACCTACGGTTTGCTAGTTGGAATAGTCACCACCGAACCACCATGGGTCGGATGGTTAACCACCACTGAACCACCCCATGGTTGGTCGGTTAGTATCCACCGAGCCACAACCTAAATGGGCCGGTTTTTAAACCATGTTGATCCAAAGCCCACCGAACCTTTTTTGGGTCGGCTTAAGGCCAACCGAACTGCTATTGGGCCAAAGTCCACCGACTCATAACGAGCCAAACTTCAATTTGGGTCGAATACAAAGCCTGATGTTTGGTTCAAGCCTAATGTCTCAAGAATAAATAACAAAATTCAAAGATTTATATCAAAATGTAAAAGATTTAAATAATTCAACTTGTTTAAATTTTTGTTAAAAAACTTAATTACTTTTTCAAGAGTGTTAACGTTATTCAAAAACACAAAAATTAACGAAATTATTTAAAAATAGTTAAAACGGATATCTCTAAAAAACTCATCATCCTCAAACTTAGATGATTATATCGTTGACTTAGTTTGACCATGTCTATGGATTTGACCGTTGACTTTGACCGTTGACCATTGACTTTGACCGTTGATCAAGTTTGACTTTCTTAATCCCGTGCTTATTAAGTTCTTTTGATATGAAATTGATTATGATCCCATGTGATTGAATACATGTTTTATCTGTTATCTGTGATAATGTCAAAAATAGTTTAACAAATATTTTTTATATGAAAACTGTGCCAGTGATCTATGTTGTAGTGACATGTCGTTTAAGATATAAAATATATTTCGAAATAAACTATCTTTCTCATTAAATGTGTTACACCTGGATATATCTCTCGTAAATTTCACCATGGTGCACTAGGGTATTATTTATAATACTCATGCTCGATCTTCAGATTAAGCCCACTAGTGAAGTGGATTACTATACTAGTACTTGTACTATGTGTGGTATTCCCGATGCACTTAATCTCGTACGAGATATTTTCCAAAAATAATAGTAATGATGTGTGTAGATTTTATAAACTTTATTGCTACAGATTTTTACTATCATTATCTATTGATTTTCAAAATAACACAATACCTTTGCAAACTCAATTTCCAAGACAAAAGTTCTTTTGAGTCTACTTTGAAATAATTTGACTAAGAGTTGCTGATAAATCAGGATGGCTATTAGGGCTAGTTGTCACCTAAAAGCTGATAATGCATCCCTTTAGCAAATCAGTGTATCTTCGGGGCTCAAGGTCACTTTACTAAAAGGAAAACTTACTCTCATGCGAAACAATCATTTTCTAAAAAGTTATTCTTCCATTCAAAAGATGTTATTTCTCTAAAGATCGATAAGATGAACACTTTTATAAGCATGAGAAACATGAAAAATTCTCGTTCATTCTTTCATCTTTTACCTCGTAGAAATAATATCCCAGAACTAATTTTAAGTAAGGATAAACAAAAACAGAACAAGAGATAAAAATCGTATGTGAAAAGAAAAGAGCATACTTCTTGTGTCAACAAAAGCAAGAATAAAGGCACATGAGAAAGAAACATGACATAAGCATGGACAAAAAGAAATGCCCGTCCATACAAAACAGACAGAGAGAATAAAAACAAAAAATGAAATAAATGTTTTTTAGTTTGTATTCATGCGAAACTAATCAAATTTGAATATTATTCTCAGAATCCAACATGTCAAGAGCAAATCCTCATGCAACAGTTGTCCCTGAAGAACAGCTGGTTCCACATGCTAATAGGCTTGTCATCAAAAAGACCAACCAGCGTGTCGTTTCAGATTCAACCATCACAGATTCAATGCTGAGATTTGTTGTTGGAATTCTAAGACACCACAAACTGTACAAGCCGGTTTCCTTAACTGCAACCGTACCTATGATATACCTACACCAGTTCTGGACAACCATCAATCACAATCCAAACAACAACTCATTCACATTTCAACTAGACACACAAACTTTCACTCTCAATGCTGAACTTTTTCGCACTATACTACAGATAACTCCACCTGACACCAATAAACTATATACCAAACCTCCTACAGAAAACAAAATTCTCGAATTTATCAAGACACTTGGTTATGATGAAGACCCTCATGCAAAGATGACTTCTAGCTCAACATTTGTTGCTACAAGGCTTTGTCAACCATGGAGAGCAATTTTGAGTGTTCTCAACAGGAGTCTTACAGGAAAAGACACAAGATGGGATGCAGCTAGACTTCTAATTCTTTAGATTCTTTGGGGAATTTTTCACTCTGCTAATTTGGACTTCGCTGTATTAATTTGGGACGAGTTTTGATGGCAAATAGTTGACAGATCTACCAAACAAACAAAGATGTGTAAGCTGTTCTACACCCGCTTCACCAAGCTTATCATTGACTACTTTCTTTCATGCAACAAGAATATCCCTCGCGGACTTCCTTCTTTCCTTGCTTCTAACCTGCTTGAAAAGAGCGAGCTAACAAAGTCTTTGAAAGGACTTTCCTTCCTCTCAAAGAGGTAGCCTGAGATAGGGACCACCTTGTACCCAAGGCCTACTGCATACTTCAACTCCTCGCTATAGTAGACTCCTATAAACTCACCAGTTGGAAAGATCAGAGTACCCGTCTTAGAACGATATGGCAGAAAGGGCTTATTGATTGTCTTCGGACATACCACATATGCCTCAATAAAGCCTAACATGCTATCAATGTCCATGTCTTCCAGATTTGAATACCATACAGGTTTACCACAAGGCATAGGATATTCTTTCATTACAAAAGGATAGAGTGAGTTCACATCATAGTAGTAGAGATTCTCACCATATGGCTTATAAGAATCAGTATGACCTCCATAGTAAGCTTTCCTAATGAAGGTGTCTTCATTTTGGTTAGGAATGTGTATTGGAAAGATCTCATCATTGTAGTATCTCAGACGAAAGATGTTTAGAGCCAGAGATGAAAGAGTGATTTTGCTTTCAATATCTAGCTGGTACAGCTTCCAATAGATGTTTTGTGCTTTTTGCATGACTCCACCTAAGAGAAGGATATCCGGGAACAGCGGCTTAAGCCATTAGGTGTAGGCGCTTTCCAGACTTTTTCAATCATTTCTTTTGATCTGACAAGCTCAACTTTAAGCAAAGGACTTTTTACTTTATATTGTTCAGCATCTTGACCATCAGGAATAGCGAGACCGCTGGCCTGGGGAACTACGAACTACTAGTTTAGCCTATCTGGCCTAACTAGCTTGTTAAAACAACCTGATTGGGACCTCTACCACTTTTGTAGATCACTGAACTATGCGCCTATCTTCGCTTTTCGATCAGCCGTTGCTCCCCGTTCACTTAGCCTACGAACTCCGGCTCACTTCCAGCTTGGGTCACTTCTGGCTCGCTTAGCCCTAGCTCGAAACAGCCAACTCACTTCGCCTACGCAACGAAGAGAAGTAGTTTACTTGCTTAGCTCGAACATGCCAACAGCATTCCGTTCACTTACGCAAGATTCACTCGTTTACTTGTTAGCTAGCGCTATTCCACATCTTAGCTTTCAGGGAAGCCCACGGAGCGGTTCTGAAAGAACGTAGTGGTGAACGAAGTTGAGACTAGAATAGAAGAGTCCGCCGACTCTTTCTAGAAGATTGAAATAAGTGAACATCGGGATGATACTAGGAAATATGGTCCGAAGAATCTCGATAGTAGTTCCATGAACAATCCTTTGCGGGATTGGATTTTTGTCTTTTTGGAAATGCCATTCTCGCGAGCCGGGCTTTTAGAGATGAGGCCTTTTGGCGAAGCCAAGTCAATTTCGGGCCACCAAACCCTGCAACTGATGAAAAGGCCCTATGGTATGGAGTAAATGGAAGCCGTGTACGTTGTCACCACTCCATGCCTTCCAACAGGTGGCCTATGAGGACGGCAGACGCTAGAAGAGCGGACGACTTCCTTGAAAGAAAGGGACGGTGCGAATGGGCCTCTTTGGGAACCCCTGAAACAGGATTAATTAGAGAGGAAATTTAAACGTCTGTATTGGCGGATATACCCGAAGCGGTCGAAAAGTCACAACTACTCCCGATATTTGGTATTGAGAAACTGTACGCTAGAACCTCGGAGAAGGGTGCAAGGGTCAAGGTGGATGCAAAATTCAGGATTGATTGGGAAAGTTTGGAATCAAAATTCAAGAAATCATCTTCAGTTCTAGGTCTTGAAAGAGGGGTCTAAGAGGGTTACCGTATATGAAAGTATTAAGAACTGGTGGATACGAGCTATTGCTATACATGAGCTTGTATTACTTAGACTCATTAGTAGGAATGTGGATTTCATCACTAAGTGGATAGAGTACTCCATCTTGTGATGAGAGACACTCAATGAGAATTAGAAGAGAGGAATAGAGAGATTGCCAAAGTTGAAAATCACAGATTGAAGTACAGAAAGGGGTCAATAATCCAAACATTAGTCGAGAAAAAGATGACATGAAAACAAGAAGACTGATGAGGGAGAAACCCGTGAAAAGAACTAGAGCCCTTCTGTGCATCTCCTCCTATGTTGGGATCAACAAGTATTTTAGTACAAACCTTGAATCTTTACTAGCACGTGAATCTTTATAGCTAGCCTTAAAATGAGTTAGATAAGGGAAAGAGGTAAGAACCAGTGTCTATTATTGCATGCCTAAGAAACTATGTTTGAGTGAGAAGGGATCGGAGATGAATGAAGCATCAGGGACATCCAAGACGTACGGAAGATCTTCATATAAAGGGGGTTCTGAATGGGCTTTGCTTTTGATGTGGGTAGGCTTGTTGTGCTTTGGCCCTAAGCTTATCATTGACTACTTTCTTTCATGCAACAAGAATATCCCTCGCGGATACAACTTTGAAATGCATAGTGAAGGAGATGACTTACCTATCACCAGATTATCAAACACTATAGACGGTAAATTCAAGTTTGGAATGGAGATACCGGATTACAATGATTGATGACGCATTCAAAGACAGCATGATATAAGTACTATAAGGAAAAGAAGGTGGAAAGTGAAAAAGCAAAAGCTGTTGAGGAACCAGAAGAGCAGAATGTGTCTCCTGTCAGAAGTGGAAGAGGAAAAGGTTATATGCGTTCAAGTGAAAATAGGGTTATGTTTCAAATTTGTTCAAGAAAAATGATGTGCCAACTAAAACAAGGTCTCTCACTGTTGCAGAAGAAACAGTTGCAGCTGAACTTGCAAAATCTGTCAGTATTAAAGAACCGCGCACTCAACGACGTCGAAGGAGTCAATTTACAATTGACGGCCAAATTGACAAAGATGTTGCAGATACGTATGCTAAGTGGGGATAGAAATCAAAGGTCCCATAGTTGACGATCCAGCAGTTCAGTCATTGTTAGACTTACGGAAAGGATCAAAGCTAGCAAACTCAAGAGTTTAAAGCAAACGAAGCAACAAGTTGCAGGAGAAGGATCGAGTGCTGCTCACACCAAATACTATGCTAATTCAGAAATAGACAGTGATGCAATACTCCATTCTTTATGTTCAGACACGTCAAAGGAAAGCGCTAATGAAACTGATGATGTTGACGAATCAGATATGGATTTAACTACTGATAATCCAGTCGGAGATGATGATGCTGCAGGGTATGGGGTGTTCATGTATAATAAGACCACTTAGACACCCAATTCCACCTACCTCAGTCCGACGATTACAAGCTCCACTATGGACTTCATTCAGACATTGC
The DNA here is from genome assembly GCA_026074375.1 of Tanacetum coccineum. Classification (NCBI taxonomy): domain Eukaryota; kingdom Viridiplantae; phylum Streptophyta; class Magnoliopsida; order Asterales; family Asteraceae; genus Tanacetum; species Tanacetum coccineum. Next base: position 4,370 of record BQNB010011409.1, on the reverse strand, counting down.
TAGTTGAAACACCTGTAAACAAATTGACGAATTTAATGAGTCGTCCAGTTTATACTGATACTCACACAACCTCAGTGCTGCATAACCCAGAGGGAAATCCTGAGGTAAGAAGCTTTCAATCAGGTGCATCTGAAGTACCTTTTGGTACACCTATAGATGTTCAAGCAACTAATCTTGTATTGCAGGAAATGTTTTTGGGCAAGGCAGATCATCACATATCATCTCCACCAGCAAATACAACATACCTTCTTATCAAAACTCCACAACCAATCTCACTCCAAGCCAAAGCAAAGAAGCTGATGCAAAAGGCGAAAAAGAATATGAGGAAGATTAACTTCAAAAAGGCAATTGCATTTCACAGATTATGATCATAAGATGGAAGCTCTTACAAATTTCACTACGTCTAAGGCATTTGAAAAGGCTGTCCAAGCAAGAGTTCTGACAGAAATAAAGAAGCTTCTACCTACTCATATCCCTAAGCCGTTGCAAACTATGTTAGGCCACGTCACAAAACCCCCATGGTAGAAGCTATGGAAAACACACAGGTTGATCAATCCCAAGACCAAGCAGACATTCTTATTTAACAACACTCTAATCCAGGATGGTTTACTAAGAAGTCGGGGTCAGCAAATGCTATA
>BQNB010011408.1:22332-81514 GCA_026074375.1 Tanacetum coccineum | reverse complement strand
TATGTATATATATGTATGTATATATATGTATGTATATATATGTATGTATATATATGTATATATATATATATATATATAAAATCCGGATCGATTGAGAAGGTTTTTAGATTGAGAAGATTAAGAAACAATCTTGGCCTTTAATCTCATCAAACCTACTTAAGGGTATGATATATATTTAAAATTTGTATTCTCTTTCATATTAAACAACATTAATACTAGTATACATATTTCTCTTTCTAATTCAAATATCAAACGCCATTTTTTTTCTTCCATCAAAAGCATTAATTTCAATTTACATGTTTAAAAAGACTCCAACCTTGTCATTAGTTAATATGTAACTTTTTTATCCAATGATTCACATAGTTGATTATGATTCAATTGTTTAGTTTACGGATTTAGAAATCATTTATAGTTCTTTCTTTTTAATTGGCTAACTTAAACTCATAACATGGAATTTCATATTTTTTTCACATAAATCATTTGTGAATCATTATCATATTAACATACAATGATTCATATTTTTTTACTTATTAAATCAATATTCGATGATTCTATTAGAAAAACACTTTTTAATGTTGATTCACTAATCATATATGATTCAAAATAACTAACAATTTTTGTAATGATTCACTAATCTAATTATATGATGTTTAATAATCACATTTTGATTCGTTTACTTTAATATGAGTTGAAAAATAAAAATAAAAAGACGCCCACTTCATTGGATGATTCACTATCCCGAAAATAATTTACAAAAGACACACACGCATTCTTTTAAATGGTGAAAATTGGCCACTTCGTTGGATGATTCGCTATCCCGAAAATAATTTACGAAAAACACACGGACATTATTCCAAATGGTTCGCTATATAAAACTACTATCTAATGATTCAACAAATAAATTGACAATGGATTAGTGAACCAATAAAGAAATATGTAAAAAATATTAAAGAAAAGTAAATCATTATTTTTTGAATCCATGTTAATATGAACCATTATTATTTGATTGAAAATAACCAATGATTCATTAAATAATTTATATGAAACTAATAAATGATTCATTAAATCAATTGACGAAAAAAAAACAAGATCAAAGCCTGGTCGAACTTAATTTTAAGAAATGAAATTAGGTATTTTATTCATTAATTGCTTTTGAATGCTTCAATTACCATTCCACCCTTTTCATCATAATAAACAATTTATATCATTAATTAAGATCAAAAAAATCAAATGGCTATAATTGCTTCTCAACTTTCTCAATGAAACAAAGCCATTATTATATCTATGTACTATATTTATCTTTGTATTAATAATATAATATATATATATATATATGTATAATGTGACTATTAGTATATTATATGTATATATATATTTAGTTTATATGATCTAACGGTTTATAGATGGTTCTGTACAAAAAAATAGTTCTGCAAAGAAAATGTCACTATATATATATATATATATATATATATATATATATATATATATATATATATATATATATAGACAAGCGTTCATTTGAGAAGGTCAATTTTTGTGAGAAGAAAATAAGGGATCCTATCCCTCCATTAATCCTTTTTTTTAGATCTAATGACTTAGATTAGCTTAGAATTTGCACTAAATAAAAACAGAAGGGTTTTTTGTAATTTTGCATCCAATGTGAATAGGGGTCGATCTAAAATTCAGTCATTTCTTTCTCTCCTCTGATTCACATACAAACACACATTACCGATCACCGCTGGTAACCACCATCACCACCGATCACCGTCGATAACCACCATCATCACTGATCACCGTTCTTAACCACCATCACCACCGATCACCGCTGGTAACCACCATCACCATCGATCATCGTTGTTAACAACCATCACCACCGATCGCCACCGTCAACCTGCATCACCAAAACCAAAAAACCCCCAATTAATGAAGATGATGAGCTTTTCAAGTCAAATTACACAAGTAACTGTTATTTATTTTGTTTTTAATATAATTTAATTGTAGGATTATGAATTATTATGCATTTGAAGTTATTATCATAGTTTAAATTCTAAATATGTCACATGTGAAAGTATAGATTACAAATTAGGTCTTGATTGTTATAAGCAACTTAATTAGTTTGCGTAAAGTAGAATATAGCAGAGATTAAGTTTATTAAGAGCATCTTCGCGTGTGAAGATATAGGAGATATTTTTCTTCGCTCGTGAAGATATAGGAGATATATTTCTTTGCGCGTGAAGATATAGGAGATATTTTTTTTCACTTGTGAAGATATAGGAGATATTTTTCTTCACTTGTGAAGATATAAAATATAAAACCTTAAATAGGACCACGATCAGATAATCAAGTGATTTTACAGAATTCAGAAGAGAAACTGACCCTAAGATTTTAAATTTTTCCAGGAAACTGTGATAAGAAGCCACAGACTGTTGGAAGACTTAAGCGTGGACGCTCTTTTATCTCAGGCATCGGGATGTTGTTTCTAGATTTACTGGCTTGTCTGCGCGTTGCCAAGGTGTTGGATTTAAATACGGTAAGTTCTTTAAATCGCTATTTTTTATGTTATATGTATGTTTCTGTGGGTGCAAAAATGTTGAATGATAGGTTACCATGGTAGATATGCTTCTGTAACTTACAAGAAGAGAAAAGATTGCTGGAACAAGACCTGATGAAGATCTCGGTATATTTATGAAACTATGAGACGTTCATTAATCGTGTATGCCTTCTTTAGTGGTCATTATTTTGATTTATTGCAGTTTAACAAATCAATATTCTGTATGTTAGGCGTTGGCCTTAGGGGTCACACCCCCAAAATCGGACGGCAACGGAATAGTAACATCGGGGTGCGACTTCAAGGCACAAGGGACAAGTCACAGAAAACGACCTTAAAATGGACATTTTAAATAAAGTGTCATATTCTATTTAATAAAAATGTCAGAGTTACACATGTTCCATTTATAATGTATTAGAAAACATTGTCAAAACGTTTATCGAATGGTATACAAGTTATTAAGCCTTCAAAAACATATCCGCGCGACTCAAATGCTCCCAATGCTCAGCTAGCAAATAATAACCTGAGAAAATACATGCAAAAACGTCAACAATAATGTTGGTGAATTCATAGGTTTAGGTAAAAACAGTATTGAAATAATTTAAGAAATATTTTCGTAAGAAAAGAAGCGTTACAACATTTAAAGGTATCATTTCCGAAATCCAAGTAGTGATTTAATAAATCTAGAAATGTTCAGTAGTGGACCACAAGATCGAAGTAATGGTGGACTAAGTACGTATTCCGAAGTCCAAAACAAGTAAGGTAGACAAGGGAAACACATTCACCAAGTCTAAATATATAACAGGTATTATTGCACTAAGCTCATGACACCGAAGCCTTAACTAGATTTTTGCCCCAATCAGAATATAGGATGCTTGCCAACAACCTAACACCTCTCAATGTTAAATGCACCCGATCAAACTAGTGACCCAAGTAAGGTGGGGATTGTCAGGGAAGAACTTAGTTGATGAACTAAGTGTTCCTTTTGACCGGCAATACAATCATCCAGCAGCCTTATCAACTTCTAGTCAAGAGAAGCGATCTTCTTAAGGCAAGTTTTAACTGGCATTTGCTACTGATGCAAAGGAACTCATTTATCTACGTTTTTAAATTCGTCCAGGTAATGTAGTTAGCCAATAGACTAGTATTTGCAGTCTCATAAAGCATATTTTTCATATTGTTATTAAACGTGTGTTGATCTTAAGTACCATCTGCTGTTTTCCAGCTTATATTTTTGCATTAATCACAATGAATGTATTCTTCCGAACAACTCTGCATCATTCAACAGATGACGATGGAGTCCTATATCTCAGGGAGCTTTATTTTTCTATGGTTATTCTTCTTTTTAATGGGTTCATAGAATTCCTGATGTTCGTTGCCAATAATCTCTCTTTCGAAATCATTTATACGCTACATCTACCACAATATGAACATTTATATCATTAGATGTTGAAAAACGATTACTAAAAGCAGATAGTGCTCGATGAAGCCAATATGCATTCAGTAACTTCAATACATTATAGCTTTAGCTTTTTTCTTGGAGAGAGTGAACCAATCACCAATGACGCTAGGTGAGAGGGTGCTTAAAGCACGCAACATTTTCCCAGACTTATTTGTACCGGATTGGCCTTGGCGCTTTGCTTGGATACACTATTTTGTTCAATGATCTTTTCACCATCTTCCTATCTTACCTGAACTGTAAGACGTCACTGCTTTGTATATGATATTTTATTATTTATATTTGACCTATTATCGCAGAAAATATTGATTTCTTTTATCAAACCTATAGCCTTGGGAGGGAGACAAACTATTGTTTTTGATGAATGCAAGGACAAGGATGGAAAAAAGAATGGCGAAAGTGTTGTCATTCAGCTCAGAGAGTTTTTGGAGCATTCAGGATCTTTCACCGATAACTATGGATTCATAATATAGGTTCTTCATGTTTACCGTTTGTCTTCGTGTAAGATTATTTATCGAATCTGTATATCATCATTTAACAGGAAAGAATATTCATCAAAGAGGCATGGTTCTACCGGTGCAGCCACTTTCAATGGCATTCAACAATATCAATTACTATATTAATGTGCCTCCGGTGTGTAAATGTCTATGCTCTTTTTCCTAAAAAATCAATTTGAATATTTGCTAACAACATTGGATTACTTATTTAGGAGTTGAAGTAAGAAGGGGTTGTAGAAGATCGATTACAGTTGCTGGTTAACGTGACAGGAGCTTTGAGGCTGGGTAAGCCAAATTGTGACCGTGTGAGGAGACTCGAGTACTTGGTTAAGTTTTTGCTAGGTACTTGTTTAGACCTCTTGCGTACTAAGTACCAGTAAAATGATAAATAAAAACCTAATTCCTTGATCTTCTCTACTGAATTCTTGGCATTGAAACTGATAGATGTAAATTTCTATGTTTTATTTTGGGTGTTTGGGATTGCTTATATTTTCTACGTTCGCTTCTGCTTATACATAACTGCATATATTCTGCTTAAATAATAAGAGCTTTAGGAAATAGCGTTTCGATTCGCTTATTTTGTGATAAAGCAAATATACCCAAAAAAATACTTATACTGGAAAATTTTAGTTAAATCTATTTATAAAAGCTTTTAGGTTAATTATAAGACACATTGAAATAAGCAGCTTCCTGCCTTAAACTAACTAACAATCACATAATGACATTACTAATTAGAGTAGGCTTGAGATGACAATGACAGAGAAATATGGCCCTGCTTAATTTTTAGCCACATTTTCATTCTTAGATTATGTCGAATTTTTTTTATTGCTGTGGCTGAGCATAGCTGAAGGCTTATGGTTTTAAAATAATCAATATTTGAACATATGACATCATAATTAATTCTAATTATGAGATATTCATGTTATCAATAATTCCAACGGCCTCCATTGGAACAGTCATTGGTGATAGACAACAACAATTTTATAATAATCACACAGATCAACATCAAACAGTACGTATGACGTCAGGTCCGCCGTCTCTGAACACATGGGCTCACAGGTAAAAGTTGGCAAAGTTACTGAGTTGGGTACAAGTAATTCTTTAGTACAGGTTCAAATGTGCAAGCCAGGTTGGGTTGGCATTTGTCAAGAAAAAATGCTATATTTTTGTCAATAATCAATGTCAAATATGATGATATTGTAGTATTATAGTTATATTGTAAATGGTTTAAGTTAAAAACGATCACAAAGTCTAAAAAAGATCACAAAGTCTAAAAATATCACGTATTCTTCTGGCGTATTCATTTTGTTGTGTTCTGTTTACTGACTGATTGTGTATTTCAGTATTCTTCAATAGTTGACTTAACTAGTTCGTGTTCCTTTCTCTATGTTTTTCATGGATTAAAAGAAATATATACTGACTTAACATTCAATGGAATCACACGTTGATTCCAATAAGATACTTAGATTACCGTCTATGGCACGAATATTGGTCACTTAGACAAGGCAAAAGACAATTTATGCATCCACTGTATTATCTTTAAGGTCTTTTGACTTTTCCTGTGCTGTCTAAAATTTGAATGTAAATAATTACTTATGTCCATATTGATTGATAGCCTAGGGTCTGATAATCAGGTCGCGGCCATGTTGTGCCTAGAAGCCGTTGACATTACTTGCTCTTTGGTGATTTACTTGTTTGTTTAGATTCCCTATTATATATGTATTCCTTTTTGTAAGTTTAGAAATAAAGGTTAAGCTTGTTTCGAGCACCAGTTGACACTTTGACGTTCTACGATATGAAAATAATATGTGGAACTATATGGGGTGGTTCAATCCTTTCATCTAGTTATTTTACATATCTTTCACGATTCTACAGAAGCTGGTCCTATATGGTTTCAAGATTGAAGGCTGATGTACACATCAAGAAATGAGCTTTTATATATATAAAACGAATTATACTACTGCAACATTTATACCTTTATCTTGATCTCCCTATCAGGCGGGCGATTTCGGCAGCCCTCTTTTACTATGATTTTTTTGGATCAAATTAGTCCATAAAAACGTATCTCTGCCCCTTAATATTCGTCTTAGTATCTAGATTATTTGTCCTTGCATTGTTTTTATGGTCTTTTTCTTAGAAGGATTCCATTAAAACGATCGAGGTCAGAATTTTGTATCTATGGGAGCAGGTAGGTGGGATTGAAAATCCGTTTTTATGGGGTTAATTTTTATCTAAAAAATGGCGAAGTTTGCGGGTTCTTAAAACTTACTTATCTTGTCGATATAGTTCCGATGTACCGTTTCCTAACCCTATCAATTAGGGTGTCTGGTGTGGTTGTGTTGATTTATCCCATATTCTTTTGATTGATGGATATTCTTTGTATTAGGGTTTTGTTTTTTTTATTGGGATTCTTGTCTACCATCGACGGTTTTGGTTTTGTCGTTGGCTCATACGTGTTTGGCTATATGCGATAATCCTTTTTTTGGGTGTTCTATATGCCTTCCGTCTTGTGTCTATGACGTTACAAACCATAATTGTTTTACTTAGGTTATTGAGTTTTGGTTCGGCTGATTTCATTTATTTGTTTCGTTACTGGGTTGTGTTCGGATGATCCAAATATTTTTAATGATTATATATGATGGGTTCGTTGTTGATGGGGATAGATGGATGATTGTTTTGCCTTAGAATTCTTCGAGTTAATGGTTATTCTGTTGGTTCAAGATCCCGTCCGGTTAGGGAGGATGTGAGTAAGGTTACTCCATCTGACCATGGTATCCGTTTGGATTTAATCAGATGGGATAAATTGACCGTGGTTGTTCAAGACTTACTATTGTTCGCGTTGGATGTGTGGTTAAGTTTGAACCGCTGTTGTTATGACGGTTCATGGATGGTGAGTGATTTGTGTTTGTTCGTGGATGTGGTGTTTGGGGTAGAGGGGAAAGTCCGATAGAACACTAACTTGGTTTAGGGTGGTGTTCTCATGTAGGAGGGTGTCTACGTAGTGCTCATTCACTTTTGGCGGCAGACGTGTTATGGGGCCTAACGTGGTTTTGTTGATCTTTAGTCTTAGATTTTCGTGCTAAAACTCATGTCGAGTATTTTTGGGTCATGGTGTCTTACAAAGAAGGGTATTGAGCTGGAAGCATGGATCGGTTTTGATTACGCTGCTATCGGTCATTCTTGGTGTCGTCTGCCATCATGATAGGATATGTGGTGTATATCTTAGAAGTTGGAGCTATTACGAGTTCTTGGAATCAATAGCCTCCATTTTGGTCTAAGTTGGAAGCACGAGCATTATTCTTATTTTTGTAGCCTGCTTGTATTTTCTTTTCAGCTTAGTTCGGAAGTCATAAAAGTGGTTTGTCATTTTTATGTTTGTTATTACACATTTTTATGTGCATGTTTGTTGCCCATGTAACGGGCTGAGATGTTAGGACTTCACCTACATCCGTTGTATTTCAATGTCTTTTTTGGTGTAATATATTTTACCGGGGTATGAATTCCCTTTTACCCAAAAAAGAATGAGCTTGTATAAACTCAGACTGTTGTAGTTATCTGATTGTGGTCCTACATTCACCAGATTCTGTTTTTCTATGTTTTTATATGTTTAAATGTGGTTTGTATGAATAATGGTGAACCAATCCATACATGGGTTAATTATCATTTTTGTATGTGATGACTTATACATGTAAAACATATGCAAAGTCAAAGATCAAAAGAATAGACAATAATTTCATTTTGTAAGTTATCTCATTTATGAAATAATAATAAACTGCCTATATCGATCAGAACACGACTCCTTGTGTAATAATCCCATCTAGTGAAGTGTCAAGTGATTAGCTCAATACGCATATCAATCATTTCGTCAGTGGTACCAGTTTAAAGTTCCCAAATTTGTAAAAAAATCCAACTATCATTCCTCTTGTGCAAGGTGGTTTATTTCGTGTCTAAGCAATGGATTGTGGGTGTTTTAACAACCTTTCTGTATAACAACCGGATATCATTAAGTTTGGTATTTTTCCCTTTTACAGAATTATTCGAGTTCTTTTCGGCATCCTTTACTTTCACATGATTGCATATGTTGTTTTGGATTCATTTCATCGTTCATTTATACTAGCTATTAGGTTTTTTAAAGTTTCACAAGATTTATTTTTAAGTTTCGTTTAAAAAATATTTTCACTTGTGTAATAGTATGAGCACAAGCTTTTGTTCTTACTAGAGTATTTTTATACTATAAGTGCAAAAATATGAGATAATATATGTTTAATAGACGATTATTTAAGTTTCGTAAGAATATCTTCACACGTACAAATTAGGAACGATGATTGAGTCTTTGATACCTCTTGCGTATAGTTGTTTTTAATCTAGAAGTCCGCAAAAATATATGAGATACGGATGTTTAATTGGACAATAAGATTTGGTTTTTATGAATATCTATCGCTGGCCGTGCAAACTGTTGAGCCTAAAGGATTGAGTTTTGTTCTCTATAAGAGTTTTCTTGTATATAATAGAAGCGTAATAAATTTTGAGATTAGTGTTGTTTAATAGGTACAGATTATATTAAGTTTTTGTTAAAAAGTATCTTTGTGTGTGCAAAATTATGAGGCGCACACAGATTAAATATCTTTGCTGGTTAATAGCGTATTTTTTTTACTAGAACGTGAAAAAAAATTATGAGATAGCTCTTTTCAAGTTCGTTAAACGATTATTTAAATTTTGTAAGAATATCTTCACGTATTCAAATTATGAGCGATGATTGAAGCTTTGATATTACTAGCGCATTTTTATACTATAAATGTAAAAAATATGAGATATTGATGTTTAATAAACGATTATTTAAGTTTTGTAAAATATATTCATGCGTGCAAATTATGAGTAAAGATTGAAACTTTGATCTTACTAGCGTATTTAGAGATATTGATGTTTAATAGAGAATTATTTAAGTTTTGTAAGAATATATTCACCCGTGCAAATTATAGGAAAATATTGAAGCGTTGGTCTTACTAGCGTATTTTTTATATTAAAAATGCAAAAATGTTACTCATGTTACTAGATGATTATTGAAGTTTTGTAAGAAAATTCTTCTGCAAGTGCAAAATTATGAGTCAAGACTATTCAGGCTTTGATGCCTTACTTAAGAGTAATGTTTAAATGCAATATATCAGGAGTTTGATTAATGTTTAAAAAAAGTAGTACAATAAGAATTAAGTTTCGTTTATAAAATTTATTCTACTTCGTTCGTCAAATATAAGTAAAATTGTATTGAAGCGCTTAGATCTTGTACAGACGTAATTTTGTTATACTTGATAGTGCAAAAATATATGAGTATGATGTTAATAGACGATTTATTTAATTTTAGTTATGAATATACATATACGTGTGCAAATTATGAGCAAAGACTGAAGTTTTGATCTTACAAGCATATTTATTTGCTAGACGTACAAAAATAGGGGATATTGATGTTTAATAGCCGATTATTTTAAATTTTATAATATTTTCATTTAGTATGATAAGACATGCAAAAGACATTTGGGATATTGATGTTTTTTTATTGACGATTATTTACGGTCTTATATAAAAATTTATAGATCCAAACGTTAGCAGTTTTTTTATACTAGAAGTACAAAAATAGGAGACAATGATGTTTAATAAACGATTATTTATGTGTTGTAAGAATATCTTCATGCGTGCAAATTACTAGTAAGGATTGAAGCTTTGATCTTACTAGCGTATCTTTTAAATTAAAAGTGAAAAATAGGAGATATTGATGTTTAATAAACAATTATTTAAGTTTTGTAAGAATATCTTCACGCACGTGAAAATTATTATGTAGGAGTAAATCTTTACGATCTTACTAGCAGTAATTTTATTTTTTAAAGTGGTTAGAAAAAAAGTAGGGTTATTTGATGTGTATAATTGATCAATTATATTATGTTTTGTCAAGAATATCTTCAGAACTCGGGCAAAATATATGCATATATATTAAAGCTTTGTTTTCTAGTTATTAGTATTACTTAGAAGTGCAAGAATATAAGATATTGATGTTTAATAGACAATTAGTTAAGTTTTGTAAGAATATGTACACACATGTAAATTATGAGCAATAATTAAAACTTTGTTCTTACTAGCGTATTTTTTGTTACTAGAAGTACAAAAATATGAGATATTTATGTTTAATGGACGATTATTTAAGTTCTTTTTACTTTCTTCAAGATGCAAATTCGAGCACGACGAAGCTTTGATCTTAACAAGTGATTTTTTTACTAGAAGTGCAAAAATTTGAGATATTGATATTTAATTGTACGATATTATTGTTAAGTTTTCTGTTAAGATAGGAATACGCTCACACGCTATTTGTATTGTCAAGCTTTGTATCTTACTAGCTTATTTTTATTCTAGTTGTACAAAATGAATATTGGAGACTATTGATTTTTGTATATTGTTTATTGTTAGTTTTTTAAGACTAGCTTCACGCGTTCAAATGATGAGCAAAGATTGAAGTTTTGATCTTACTAGCATATTTTTTTTGTACAAGAAGTGTAAAAATATGAGATATTGATGTTTAATACATGATTATTTAAGTTTTGTAAGATATATCTTTACTACGATTGTGCAATTTAATGTGCAAAGATTGAAGCGTTTTGATCTTACTAATCATATTTTTTAGCGAGATGTTGCATAATAATATGAGATTTCGATATTTTATTATCGATAAGTTTAAATTTTGGTAAGTATATCTTCACGTGGTGCTAATGATGGAGCGCAGGTTAAAACTTTGAATCTTATATTTGGGTGATTTTGTATTAGCTAGAAGATAGAAATTTAAAAAGATTATGAGTACAAAAATAGGGGTTATTGATGGGTTATAGACAATTTTTTAGTTGTGTTAGGTATATCTTTCGTGTTATGTGAGAATTGATGAGTAAGGATTTAGCACTTTGATCTTACAAGCGTAATTTAATACTAGAAGTGCAAAAATAGGAGATATTGATATTGAATAGACGATTATTTAAGTTTTGTAATATCTTCACGCGTGCAAATTATGACTAAAGATTGAAGCATTGCTCTTACTAGCGTATTTTTATACTAGAAGGTGCAAGAATATGATATTGATGTTTACTAGAGGATTATTTAAGCTTTCTGAGAATATCTTCACTCGTGAAAATTATGAGCGAATATTGAAGGTTTTATCTTACTAGGTATTTATATTTTTTTCTATACTAGATGATAAAAAATATGTGATATTATGTTTGACAGACGATTATTTACGTTTTGTAAGAATAAATCTTCATATATGCAAATTTTGAGCAAGGATTGAATATTTGATCTTAAACTTGTCTATTTTTTATACTAAAAGTGCAAGCTTATAAGATATTGATATTTAATTTGTCGATTATATTTAAGTTTTGTTAAAAATATCTTCTCGCGTGCACATTTTAGGTGCATGGAGCTAAAGGCTTGCTCAGATAATTGCGTATTTTTATTACTTTGAATATGCAAAATTCAAAAGAATATGGCGATATTGGAGGTTTACTTGTCGATTTATGTTGTTTTGTATCATTATTATTTCTCACGTGCAAATTATGTGCACGAGATTGTATGCTTTAATATTATCGTGTATTCATTATATACTAGAAGTGCAAGGAACATGAGATATTAATGTTAATAGTTCCGATTATTAAATTGTTTTTAAGAATAGTCTTCAACTCGTGTCAATTGATGAGCAAATCTGAAGGCGCTGTTGATATTACTTGCGTTCGATTTTTTAGTATCTTGAGTGATAACTACACAAAAATAGAGATATTCATGTTTGAAGACTGATTTATAGAGTTTTGTATTGAGATATTTGCGTATGTGAAAATCTTTAAAGCTAGATAGGTTTACATATTTGATTTACTTGTGTATTTTCTTCTTATACTATAGTTGCAGATGTATAAGTTATTGATTATATCTATTACAACGATTATTTTAAGTTTTGTTTAAAATATCTTAGTGTACAGCGTGCAAATTTATGAGCGAAGTGCTTGAAGCTCTTTGCTCTTGTTACATAGCGTATTTTTTTATATAGATAATGCAGAAAAGAGAGATTGTGATATTTGAGATTTTTACGTATTGTGACGATTATTTAGAGTTTTGTTAAAAATGTTTATTTCAGGTGACAAATTATGTGCAGAGGATTAATGCTGGGAATTACTTACGGTATTATTTGTATACTTAGGAAGTTCATTCAATATGAGATGATTGTTGTTTGCTAGAGGATTATTTTAAAATTGATTGTATAAGACTATATTCAGTCCAGTGTCATTATGTGCATATATGGAAGCTTTGTTGTCTTTAATAGCGTGATATGTTTTATATTTTATACTAGAACCACAAAAATATAAGATATTCATGTTTGATAGACGATTATTTAAGTTTTGTAAGAATAAATCTGTGTATGTGCAAATTCCGAGGAAGATTTAATCTTACTTGTGTATTTTTTATACTTGAAGTGCAAAATTATAAGATATTGATATTTAATAGACGGTTATTTAAGTTTTGTAAAAATATCTTCACGCGTGCAAATTATGAGCAAGGATTGAAACATTGCTCACTTGAAATGCAAAAAATATGAGATACTCATGTTACTAGACGATTATTTAACACTTGTAAGAATATATTCACACACACGTCTAAATTATGTGCAATGATTAAAGCTTTGATATTACTAGTGTATTTATCTATACTAGAAATGCAAAATATATAGATATTGATGTTTCATGAAAATTATGAGCAAATATGTAAGCTTTGATTTTATTAGTGTATTTTATACTAGAACTGCAAAAATATGATATATTCATGTTTGATGGACGATTATTTAAGTTTTGTAAGAATATATCTTCGCATGTGCAAATATTGAGCAAGGATTGAAGATTTGATTTTACTTGTGTATTTTTTTATACCAGAAGTGCAAAATTATAAGATATTGATATTTAATAGACGATTATTTAAGTTTTGTAAAAATATATTCACACACGCAAATTATGTGCAAGGATTGAAGCTTTGATATTACTAGTGTACCATTTATACTAGAAGTGCAAGAGTATGAGATATTTATTTTTACTAGACGAATATTTATTTTTTTATAAGAATATCTTTACTCGTGCAAATTGTGAGCAAATATGAAAGCTTTGATCTTACTAGTGTATTTTTTATACTATAACTGCAAAAACATGAGATATCCATGTTTGATTGACGATTATTTAAGTTTTGTAGGAATAAATCTTCGTGTGTGCAAATTTTGAGTAAGGATTGAAGATTTGATCTTACTTGTGTATTTTTTATACTAAAAGTGCAAAATTATAAGATATTGATATTTAATAGACGATTATTTAAGTTTTGTAAGAATATATTCACAAGTGTAAATTATGTGCAAGGATTGAAGCTTTGATATTACTAGTGTATTATCTATACTAGAATTGCAAAAGATAGAGATATTGATGTTTACTAGACGATTATTTAAATGTTATAAGAATACCTTCTTTCGTGCAAATTATGAGCAAAATATGGAAGCTTTGATCTTACTAGCATATTTTTTATACTAGAACTGCAAAAATATGAGATATTCATGTTTGATGGACCATTATTTAAGTTTTATAAGAATATATCTTCGTATGTGCAAATTTTGAAGAAAGGGTTGAAGATTTGATCCTACTTGTGTATTTTTTATACTAGAAGTGCAAAATTATAAGATATTAATATTTAATAGACGATTATTTAAGTTTTGTAAAAATATCTTCAAGCGTGTAAATTATGTGCAAGGATTGAAGCATTGCTCTTATTAGCATATTTTTTATACTTTTGCAAAAAATATGAGATAATCATGTTACTAGACGATTATTTAAGTTTTGTAAGAATATATTCACACGTCTAAATTATGTGCAAGGACTGAAGCTTTGATATTATTAGTGTATTATCTATACGAGAAATGCAAAAAATAGAGATATTGATGTTTACTAGACGATTATTTAAATGTTATAAAAATACCTCCATTCGTGCAAATTATGAGCAAATATGGAAGCTTTGATTTTACTAGCGTATTTTTTATACTAGAACTGATAAAATATGAGATATTCCTATTTGATGGTTGATTGTTTAAGTTTTTTAAAAATATATCTTTGTATGTGCAAATTTTGAGCAACGATTGAAGATTTGATCTTACTTGCGTGTAATTTTTATACTAGAAGTGCAAAATTATAAGATATTGATATTTAATAGACGATTATTTAAGTTTTGTAAGAATATATTCACATGCACAAATTATGTGCAAGGATTGAAGCTTTGATATTACTAGTGTACCATTTATACTAGAAGTGCAAGAGTATGAGATATTTATTTTTACTAGACGAATATTTAAATTTTTATAAGAATATCTTCACTCGTGCAAAGTATGAGCAAATATGAAAGCTTTGATCTAACTAGTGTATTTTTTATACAGTAACTGCAAAAATATGAGATATTCATGTTTGATAGACGATTATTTAAGTTTTGTAAGAATAAATCTTCGTGTGTGCAAATTTTGAACAAAGATTGAAGATTTGATCTTACTTGTGTATTTTTTATAGTAGAAGTACAAAATTATAAGGTATTGATATTTAATAGACGATTATTTAAGTTTTGTAAAAATATATTCACGCGTGGAAATTATTTGCAAGGATTGAAGCATTGATCATACTAGCATAATTTTTATACTAGAAATGCAAAAGATGAGTTATTGATGTGTGCTAGACGATTATTTAGTTTTGTAAGAATAAATTTCGTATGTGGAAATACTGACCAAGGATTGAAGATTTGATCTTACTTGTGTATTTATTTATACCAGAAGTGCAAAATTATTAGATATTGATATTTAATAATTTATTATTTAAGTTTTGTAAAAATATTATCACGCGTGCAAATTATGAGCAAGGATTGAAGCATTGTTATTACTAGCGTATTTTTTATACTAAAAATGCAAAAAATATGAGATACTGATGTTTACTAGACGATTATTTAAGTTTTGTAAGAATATATTTACACGTGCAAATTATGTGTGCAAGGATATTGATGTTTACTAGACGATTATTTAAATGTTATAAGAATACCTTCACTCGTGCAAATTATAAGCAAATATGGAAGCTTTGATTTTACTAGCGTATTTTTATACTAAAACTGCAAAAAATATGAGATATTCATGTTTGATGGACGATTATTTAAGTTTTTTAAAAATATATCTTCGTATGTGCAAATCTTTAGCAAGGATTGAAAATTTGATCTTACTTGTGTATTTTTTATACTAGAAGTGTAAAATTATAAGATATTGATATTTAATAGACGATTATTTAAGTTTTGTAATAATATATTCACATGCGCAAATTATGTGCAAGGGCTGAAGCTTTGATATTACTAGTGTACCATACTAAAAGTGCAAGAGTATGAGATATTTATGTTTACTAGACAAATATTTAAATTTTTATAAGAATATCTTTACTCGTGCAAATTATGAGCAAATATGGAAGCTTTAATCTTACTAGTGTTTTCTTATACTATAACTGCAAAAATATGAGATATTCATGTTTGATAGACGATTATTTAAATTTTATAAGAATATCTTCACTCGTGCAAATTATGAACAAATATGGAAGCTTTGATCTTGCTAGCGTATTTTTTATACCAGATTACAAAAATATGAGATATTCAACTTTGATGGACGATTATTTAAGTTTTGTAAGAATATATCTTCGTATGTGCAAATTTTGAAGAAAGGATTGAAGATTTGATCCTACTTGTGTATTTTTTATACTAGAAGTGCAAAATTATAAGATATTGATATTTAAAAGACGATTATTTAAGTTTTGTAAAAATATCTTCAAGCGTGCAAATTATGAGCAAGAATTGAAGCATTGCTCTTACTAACATATTTTTTATACTTGAAATGCAAAAAATATGAGATAATCATGTTACTAGACGATTATTTAAGTTTTTTAAGAATATATTCACACGTCTAAATTATGTGCAAGGACTGAAGCTTTGATATTATTTGTGTATTATCTATACTTGAAATGCAAAAAATAGAGATATTGATGTTTACTAGACGATTATTTAAATGTTATAAAAATACCTCCATTCGTGCAAATTATGAGCAAATATGGAAGCTTTGATTTTACTAGCATATTTTTTATACTAGAATTGGAAAAATATGAGATATTCCTGTTTGATGGTTGATTGTTTAAGTTTTTTTTAAATATATATTTGTGTGTGCAAATTTTGAGCAACGATTGAAGATTTAATCTTACTTGTGTGTATTTTTTAAATGTTAAAGTGCAAAATTATAAGATATTGATATTTAATAGACGATTATTTAAGTTTTATAAGAATATATTCACATGCGCAAATTATGTGCAAGGATTGAATCTTTGATATTACTAGTGTACCATTTATACTAGAAGTGCAAGAGTATGAGATATTTGTGTTTACTAGACGAATATTTAAATTTTTATACGAATATCTTCACTCGTGCAAATTATGAGCAAATATGGAAGCTTTGATCTAACTAGTGTATTTTTTTTATACTATAACTGCAAAAATATGAGATATTCATGTTTAATAGACGATTATTTAAGTTCTATAAGAATAAATCTTCGTATGTGTAAATTTTGAGCAAGGATTGAAGATTTGATCTTGTATATTTTTCTATACAAGAAGTGCAAAATTCTAATATATTGATATTTAATAGAAGATTACTTAAGTTTTGTATAGATATCTTCACGGGTGCAAATTATAAGCAATGATTGAAGCATTGTTCTCACTAGCGTATTTTTTATACCTAAAATGCAAAAAATGAGATAATGATATTTACTAGACGATTATTTAAGTTTTGTAAGAATATTTTCACACGTGCAAATTATGTGCAAGGATTGAAGCTTTGATATTACTAGTGTTTTATTTATACTAGAAATGCAAAAAATATGAGATATTGATGTTTGATAGACGATTATTCATATGTGCAAATTTTGAGCAAGGATTGAAGATTTGATCCTACTTGTGTATTTTTTTTATACTAGAAGTGCAATAAGATATCGATATGTACAAAATAATTGAACACCAAAATGCAAACTGTTTTATATTGGCCAAGCTGGATTTTCTATGTCAACCAGATTGGTTTTCGTGAAACCCACAACCTATATGATTAGGGAGGTGATTTGCACACTCCTTAAATTGATTTGCACACTTAAAAGAAGTGTGTCTTGACATATATACCCCTCAGATCACTTTCACTCATGTTCACTATTTCAAGGGTATAAATGTCAAGACACGCTATTTTTGAGTGTGCAAATCAATTTAAGGAATGTGCAAATCACCTCCCATATGATTAACGTCTTAAATACCCTGGTTTAAACTGTCTCTCAACTGTAGCAACTAGGCTTAGCAACGGGTCTGTATATGGGCGGTGCTACCATCCCTAGGATCCCCAAACCCGCTTACTAATTTTCACACCCAAACCCGCTCCCGCTCCCCAACGTTAATAAGTTAATTGAGGGGCCGACCACCTTTGGGCGTGATGCCTCCCGCCCCAAACACCCGCCCCGTACAAATCGGTAAAATTGGATCTAACGGAGATGCCCACTATTGTCTGTACGCCGGCTAAGGCCTCAGCCGCCGGCCAAGGGCCTCATAAATGTTTCTCAATTTTTGTTATTTTGTTTTCTTCGTATTTAATGAACCGTAAAGAGTTAGAAGACGTTCTTTATATCGTTAAGAAAGCTATTTAAATCTACTTTAACATAGAAACACTTTTAGAATGAGAATCGTTATAGATTTTTTAAATTGGGCTCACGAAATAGTCAAGGGTCAATATCGAGGACTTTTCCGCGTTTAAAAAAAATTACTCGAGTCAAGGGTGTTTCATAATGCAAGACTACATTTAGGGTTTAAATCTAATATGCTACAGCCTAAAAGACTACATTTATCAGTAGTTACATTTATACAAGAGCATATATAAATGTCATAGGAGGAAGCACAGAACAATTGAACACCGAAATGAAAACAGTTTTATAACGGCCAAGCTGGATTTTTTATGTCAACCAGATTAGTTTCGTGAAATCGACAACCAATATGATTAACGTCTTATATACCCTGGTTCAAACTGTCTCTCAACTGTAGCAACTATCGAATCATCCATGTTATACATGAAAATCATGAAAGAACAAAAGCAAACACAAAGCTGATTTGGATATATGCATGAAAGAACAAAAGCGCATAAGCTGACATGCAAATATATGATATAGAAAAAAGTAGTATAACCTTATACAACTAAAATCACAGGAAAGTGGGAAACTATCAAATAGTTTGCACTGGTATAACGCAATGCCAAAAGGATATCCTAGGCATAGTAATTCAAGCTTGCTTTCTTCTCAGCCTGAACTTGGATGATCCCTTCGGTAAAGTCTTCATGGTTCACCTAAAAACAAGAAAATCTTAGTTTACTTTTCACTCAATATAAACAAGTGTCAGTTTTATACACCACTTTATGGTTCACTGGATCATGTAGATCATCGGCTTTCAGGACCCAAACAATACTTTAAACTTTTTATAGATCGAAAATAATACAAGGACAAAATACAAAATTCGATCTACTTTCAACAAGCACAGACTCTCACCAATGAAACTCACTTCAACTCTAATTTAATTCAATCAATCATAATATATGTTTCAATTAATCTGATACATATTTTACACAACTATCAATTATGTAAATATCAACATTAACATTAAAGTAAATAAAACTAACGCAAGCTTAACAATGTTACACATCGAGTAGTGGCATGCATCACTTTCAATCAAGTTGTTGTATACATAACAGCTATTTCCTTGTGATAGTAGTCCCAATCAAGACCCACACTACTAATGCACTTCTTGAATAAACATATTTGTATCATATATGTTTGCCCACAACTCTTGTTTAATGATCAAATCAAGCTAGTTTGCACTTCATTCAGCACAAATTTGAATAAAAAATTTATATTTCCAGTTTCACAACCAATCAATGAAATGAGAAGTGTAGTAACATGGAAAACTGGCACCATGTCATCATAAAGCATTAGATCTAGTAACCACAATATAGCTTATTTCATGGACAACAAAAGAAACGATATATGGGTGAACATTAGTACCTCGAAGGGTGAACAATAGCATACCAGATTCTACACAAACAACTTTCAACTGTGCTCAATTGAAATCATCTGTAGACCGAGCCAACTCTTTAAATCTGGATGAACATTCATCCTCCTGGAATGGATCTACAATAAAGAGGTTTTGACAAAATCAAACTCAACAAACATGTATTCAAAGATCAATTATTATAAAACTACGGATGACATCTGTAAAGACATACCTGCAAGATCCGAGCCCTTGCTTCCTCAGTGGGGGTGAGGAAATTCAATATTACAATCCAACCGACCAAAACACATGAGGGCAAGGTCTAAAATATCACTTGATTTGTTCCTGCTATCACCTGCAGTAAACCACCTTTTAGTGTGTATTGTTGAAGCTAGAAACTACTATAAGCTATTGTATTCTTTTTGACTCCATAGTTCATCATTAAATCTCAACAAATTTCTTTTACTTATTGGTACCAAAGTATACATGTATATAAATTCATTCAAGTATTCATACGCTTGAGGGTTTGGCTGTTTGGCCATAGTTTGCTCGTGGTGTATGCGGTTTGACGCTTGGTTCGTCTTGTATGCGTATTCATACGCTTGGACTATAATGTCACAAGTCTTGCAAATTCCTTATATCTGAAGTCTAATTTATCAGAACGCCATCAGAACCTTAGATGTGCTTATTGTTAATTTTAATACTGATTTACAAGTGACTTGAATCACTTGATCAATCATACCAAAATCACCTGCATACCATGTTCAAATCCAGCTAGGTGCTGTTATATTCCTAAATAGACACCCATTTTCAAAAGACCTAACATCTGCCCATGCCATGTAAGGAAAGAACTTTGCATGGACCTCGTGTAGTTAGGTCATAGACGTCAAATTCTCTTAAATATGAACTCCATATAGTTGCTAAGGAGTTAGAAATCGTAATGAAGAAAAAAATATGAGCGTACGATCTGCTGAAGTCGCAAACAAGCAGCGAAAACCGATGAAAGAACGAGATATAGTCTTAAGGTTATTAAATTGTAATGATACGATAAACCGATAAATAAACGAAACTATACTTTTACAAATGAGACAACTAATTTAGTTAAAACGCGTAACGAAATAATAAATTATAAAATATTATTTTTATAATTCCGACTAATAGATAAAATAATAAGTTTGTAAAAACTTAAAAAACGTCATTTATTTAATTCGTAACTTTAAAACGTGTGTTTACTTCTAAGCGAGAACTCTTTATTAATTTACTTGGTGATTTTCAAACACGGATCGAATTATTTGTTCCAATTATTTTTTTTCCTCACGTTTCTTATATAATACTTGTAATGTATTATATATTGCGACTTATTCTTTTGGTTGTTTGTCTTTATTATATAATTCATCATATGAATTATATAATTATTTCTTTTTCATATGTAATATATACGGAATATATTACATACTTTGCGTTTGCTTTTCGATTTATTTTACTTAACCAACCATCAAACTCATCCAACTTGAAATCCAAATCCTTTATCAACGTGTCGCGTTGATGTACTCATCCATCGAAAAACCTAAATTTATCATCCTAAGTTAGTGGGATATAGCCGTTAAGTTAAGCTGCATCTTCTTGGTCGAGCCGTTCTATTTTTCGTTTGTGTTGTGCTTATTATTTGCATTTTTGCAACATCAAGGTGAGTTCATAGCTCCATATTTTTACTCGTTTTGAATATAGGTTTTATTATCTTTTGGGGTGAGAACATGCTCGTTTACAGACTTATTTACTCTAATGATTTCAAACTCTTATACATGCTCATTTATAACTCGGTTACATAATTGATATCACACTTTGTTTTACTTATGGATGCAATTACTTAAAGCCTTTCATTTGGAAATACATTGATTGATTTTACTATGGACACAAGTATCTTGATCTACTTTCCCTGTTTACGTGTTACCTAAGTTGCGAATAGACCACAAATGCCCGAACTATCATGAACCGTTAATTTCTTAATCGGCCGTACTGGTTAAGTGAGCGCGAGTGTTATAAATAGATCTATTGGGAGTAATTATCCCTATCCGGGTAAGTAACGCTTACTAGATTCGGACGTCCTGAACAAACAGATTTATACCATGTTTTCTGCAACAACAAAATTAAAACTCAATTAATTAAAGCCACAAAGACCTTCATCGGGAATTCAACATACACATCAAAACTAGGAACATAAACCTTAATGATGGTTTCCATTTTCTCTCTTTTTAAGCAACTGTAAAGCTTCTTGCTTTAGGACTTTCAAAAGCTCATCTTCCTTCTTGCCATTTTCAGCTTCTAGCTTTTTGCTTCTCTGTCATGTTCTTCCATTCTTCCATTCTTCTCCTATAATCTTAGCAATCTGTCATCTTCTTTGTTGCTTTTGAGCTTAGAGGATCATAGCTAGACTGAATTAATCGAAATAACACTATTTTTAATGTTATTACGTTGAAACATTCTTTTCCTGTGTGGTCTTTATCAACAATATCATCATCCATAATCTGCCCATAGAAACAACGACAATAAGATTATATTTTTGCTGAGTTGGCCTGCAAAGTTAAGTGATACGACCATGAACACCAGGAAAAAGACGTCTAAGAGCCTCAACTACTTGTGACAAGTTTGCATCCCTATATTTTTCATGTTTATCAGCCTTGAGTTCATGTAACCTTCATATAACTGTTTCTCCAATTCAAATATCAATGTACCAAGTTTTTTTAATAATCTGATTCACGGCTTTCTTTTTCAGAACAATGAACATGACCATGTGATAAGGGGTGCTTGGGATTGATTATTTAAACTGTTTTTCTATGTATTTTAGAGTCTGATAAGCAGTCTTTTAGGTTTTTAGTATATATTTAGTATTAGTATAATCAATTGCTTGATAATTTGTGTTTAATAAAAGATGTAACAAATGAAGTAAAATACCTATATTGCAACAGGTCTCAGGTTACCCATAAAGGTGTTCTTCTTTTATGAAGTGGAACCGAAAATTAGGGGAGAAACGCCTATAGTACTAAGCCATGTGAATATGTGATATACGATCAGATGAAACAGAGACTACACGGAATTCGTTGATCGATTGGAAGAACACGGGTTGATCTATACAAGAGTACTAGGAGAAGGTGATGATCCTTTGTCACCAATTGGTCGTGGATGGGTGTCCACATTCATGACCAATTACAAAGTCGTAGCTAGAGAAAGGTCTCCAATTAAGCACTTACGTCTATCCTATAGAACTGTATCTTAATTACCTTAAGTTTCGATAAATGTTTAATTGTGAATTGCAGGGCTGGAAAGCTTGAAATGACTCTAGAGTGGATAGACGATGGTGTAAAAATGGTTATGGGGCCTATTCCAGCAATTAAATTTGATGAAACGAGGCAAAGAAAAATATGGTTTAACAACTTATACTGGTTGAGAAGATGCAAGCATACGACCCGGAGAAGGCGGTTACTTTTGGGGATGGCACACCATTGCCGGCACATGTCATACACGTCTATCTGAAAATCTTGGAGGAAGAAAGTGTAGTGATACCATGGCAGAAGGGCGCTGATTTGCTATTAAATAACTTGTCAGTCCTTCACGCCCGGAGAGCATTTAAGCCTCCTCGTCGGGTTTTAGCTTCTCTTTGTAAATGAAAGAAAAACATTGTTATGTTTTCCCTTTTCCGGGTGGCACTTATTAGTGCATTATGTATGAATGATGAGAAGCTGCATTTGCAGTCTTATCTCAACCTTAAATAAAATAAATATCTTCATCTTATTATTGTGTTAACATTTCTCCCTTTTTCTACTTGTTTCTCTTAACCATAACAGCATTTCAGAAAAGTATTGATTCTCTCACAAATATCTAATTGACAGTATACCTAAGAGGCATTCCCGCTACAAACTGCAAACACTTCAAACCTATTTACATCTGTTCCAACATACTTGATAGAGTATCTGATTCACTAAGGATACATTCTCCTACAAGAGTATATACATAGGATACATAGGAGAAATGTTGGTTTCAAGATTGTTTTCTGTTGTCGGGAAATGTCGCAAACAAACTAAAGAACTTAATACCTTGTCTTCATGAGTAGTAAGTGTTCATTCTTTAGATAGTTTATGAGACTTATACTTATCAAAATCCTTTCCCTAACTGTGTTTACATAAAGTAAATAGATACCATTATCATAATAGTTTTCATCCAAACACTAAAAACTAATTATTGGGACTTTAAATAGCTATATCAATTTAACCACACATTTGAACACCGCCCCACTAGTTATCTCTGAGATTGTTGCAATTTCTAGACATTTTCACGCGCGAAGAAAAATATCACCTATATTTTCACACGTGAAGAAAAATATCACCTATATTTTCACGCGTGAAGAAAAATATCACCTATATTTTCACGAGTGAAGAAAAATATCTCCTATTTTTTCACGTATGAAGAAAAATATCAGCTATATTTTCACGCGTGAAGAAAAATATCTCCTATATTTTCACGCATGAAGGAAAATATCACCTATATTTTCACGGGCGAAGATATTTTAACTAAACTTAAATAAGATTCTTAAACTATAAAAGAGATATGCGAAGCAAATGTAACATGACGAATACCGATCCTCTATTAATAATACAGCGAATAACAAGTCAAGCAAAAGTAACATGATCCTCTATACCTCTGTCGAGCGAAAACTAAATCTGTTAACAAGAAAGCATAAGAGTCCATAATCAACAAATGACGTTCACACTTGCCTGCAATATTGGTTTAGGCATTTCAACAAACAGTTGGTATGCATTATAAACTTAAATCAATTAGTTGGACAATGATAGAGATAAAAGTATTTTATGAACAAATATTACAAGCAATCGTCAAAATGAACACCGATTACAAACATGTGAATGATGAAAGTGTAAGAATTTAACCTTTGTTACGAGCGGATCTCACGGCGGAATCAGCCGATTCCGCCACCGTTTCGAGGTGGTTTTCAGTCTCCGGTGTACCGGAGACAGTGTTTGAGAGTGGTTTTCCGGCAGATTCTTCGGTCATGTTCTCCATGTTTGATGGTGTAGTGGTGGTTCGATCAGGCGGTGTAGTGGTGGTTTGTACGGTGTTTGAACGGCGATGATTGGGCGGTGCAGTGGTGGTTAGGATAGGGGATTGTTGAAGGTAGTTGGATCGGAGAGGATGCTCGTTTTTTCACCTCAGAAGTGTTTGATATGTGTGTTTTCTTTATACATTATATATTTAGGTGTGAGGTTTAAATTACAAATATACCCTTGTTTAGTATATTTAATATAAATTGTGGATTAATCTAAGCTCTTGGATCTAAAAAAAGGGGGATTAATGGAGGGTCAAGATCCCTTCTTTTCTTCTCACCATATTTAGCCTTCTCACTTGAACGCACCCCTATATATATATATATATATATAATCTAGTTAAAATGGTGTAGGTGCTTAAAGTTGTTAAAGTGAGAAGCAATAAAAATTAGACAAATGTTACATTATTTAATTAGTTGTTGGTCCGTGTACGATTTGTTGGTTCGTGTACGAGTTGTTGGAGGTTTTGGTTCGTGTACGAGTAATTGGTTCGCGATTTTTAGTAATACAAGTTTCTTGTGTATCGATTGTTTATCATAGTTTAGCATTTATTTGTTAACTCAGATGTAACTTGTAAGAGTGTATCATTCAATTTATGAATAAAATGTATATTTCTATTAATAGTCTTTTGTGAAGCAAAATTATGTATCATATGTATCAGCTATAAATGATGGCGTATCAAGTTTTTTTATGGTTGTATATCAATTTTTATGTATAAGATTTAATTTCATGTATCTACTATTAATTAAATCACATATTAATTAATAGATTCAATGGTTAAGATCACTTCTCATTTTAACAACTTTAAGCTACTACACTACAATAACCCTCCCCATATATATATGTGTGTGTGTATATATATATACTAGTTACGTAACCCGCCCGACGGGCGGGTTTGTTTCAGTATTTTTTTTATAGAAAAGGATTGTGTGAGTTTGGGTTATTAACGGAAATTGTGGAGTCCAGTTCGCCATGAACCGATTAAAACAGTTCAGTTAGTTATGGGTAATTATGTTCTGAGTCTGTAGGATCCATCTCAGCTGTTTTGAGTGGCATGTCAAACAGTTGAGTTTTTCTCAACCGTTTGTAACTATAAATCATTCTTTCATCATTATCATACAACTTCAATACATTGATACAACGTCCAATTGAGTCCATTTCATATATAATGTTATCAAAATTCGGTAAATGGTTTGTCTATTTTGCATATACAAGTATTATAAAGAAATGTGTCAAATAAATATTTCATATCTGCTGTAAATTGTACTTTAAAAATCTCTAAGCAGATATAAAAGGATACTCGAATTCAAGTCATGCTTTTACCTTTAACAAAATATCATCTTTATGTACACTATGCCACATGACGACTGAAACCAAAATGAAACACACAGCTAGTGTTTGGATACATACCCATAGCCATATGGAGATTGGTGGGCCAGGCATGTGATAGCATGTTACGATAGCTCACCGACAATAAAAGAGGCACACTACATAAATAACATTATTTCATCATCGTGTTGTGACTTGCGAGAAGCCGAAAACAATATAGTTAGTTAAGTCACCTCTAGTATAAAATGCTTTCATTCTTATTCTATTGAAAAGACAATCAGGAGTATAACAACAACATTGTTCAATCTACATCACCATCCTCATGTTTTTACAACAACTTAATAAGCACAAGCATGTTTGTAGTGATACCAAACAGCATATCAAAGGGTAATAAAAAAATTATACCGTTTAGAATTAGTGCACGTAACCTCACGGGACTGCTGGCCTCCTCCATCAATTGGAGCATGTTTTTACAAGCATTAAGTACCTAGTTAACAATATTTAGAAAATCCTTGCAATGAAATTCAACACTTATATAAGCAAGAACTTACCATACATCATCCTTGTTACACAAGGGCAGTTGCACTCATAAAATAAATCCAACCTATGTGGCCTAGTTAGATTCTTTTTTTTAACTAAAAACATTCAGTAACGAGTTACAAAATCTATCTGATAAGATGACCTTACGATCATATATTTTTGAGACAATATTACTAGGCCCGATCAATGCAATTCTGGAACACACTATAGATAATAGTTACTTAAAAGACACGAAAGATATAGTAAATCTTGTACATGAGCACACAGAGGGAGAGAAGGAATTCCGGTAGAGCAGCAAGAAGTATACATGTTTATAGCGAAACAAATAGTGTTAAGTTATTACCATTTTGTGATAATGCTTTCTCCATGCAGTCCATAAACTCAGAAATTGAGTATAAGGAATCAGGAATTGGCTACACGTATACAATAACCAACAAATTAAAGAAATAAAATAAATTCATACGGACTTTACTAAAAAATTATACCAAAAGGATTCAAAACACATTCCTACCGCAGCACGCCTAGGTACATGGGCAAGTGCTCCTGGGGGGATAGGAAGGGACTGGTTTCCAGTTTGACCGTAACTGTCAGTGCTTGATCTTGTTTTTTATATCCTTAGGAAACTTGCACATGAATACTCAACTGTAAAAACATAGGTAATTACCTTACAAAATTTAGTTTAATGTAGCAAAGTAAAATAAAATAAAAAGGATGAAAGAACACAAGTCACCTGCATATTTGGTTGTGTTGACCTGATTTTACTTATGGGGGTCTGGTCAAAAATTCCAAAGGAATTAAGAACTGACCAATCATCTTGACTGAATAAACAGAAGTTAAATAATTAAATCATAATGAAAATTAGAAGTTGTATTAATACTTGCTTTGTAAATAATTTACTACAAAAAGGTAGTGCAAGAAAAGAAACACACATGGCCTATATCAGGATTGTTGGTTTCGTCTTGATCTCCTGCCCTAATTGTCCTGGAACTAAACTATGTGAAACATGCCAAACTTGAGGATGTATACCAGCAGCATTAGCATTTTATCTTGGGACAGAAAAAAACACCTTTAAAATTATTATTCTACTTGATAGCACACATGACATATTAGCACTATATCATAGTGCAGCTTCTAAGACTGTTTTTTAGTATCATGTTTTTGGTTATATTTAATAAGGGAGGTTCGTACCATTTTAAAAGATTAGGATCTTCCTCCACACGTTCTGCATATCTTTCTAGAATACTTACAATTTCATCAAAACCAGGCCGCCTTTCAGGTTTGCCTGACCAGAAGCGGCTAATGAGTTGACGAAATGCACTTGGGAAGGAAGAAGGTGACGGAGGCCTAGCATTCTGCATAATCAGAATTAGAATGATTAATAAAATCTCCTTTGTGATATCTTAGTACTCCTAGTGGGCATAACTAACCAATTGTTTGTGAAGTGTTTTAATGGCGAATCAAGAATGTGGCTATTAAAACCATGTTCTACAAACTATGGTGGCAAAAGATCCTTTGGACCATGATCAAATGCTCACTATTTTGAAACTCATATCAGAAATGATAATGAGAGTAATTTGGAAATTAGTCGCACTTTAGTCTCTGAGAATATAATCATGAAATTAATTTGCAAAATAGCAAGCAACCTCAGTTTCTAAAGCTTAAATAGTTACCATCGGAAGGTTGCATTATGAGAAGAAAACGAATAACAATGAATTATATGCTCACCTTCCTCAACAGGGAGTGCCATAGTTTATGTATCTTCATTATTAAAGTCTTCATACTTCTTTTGGGCCTCACTAATAACCAAATACTCGCAGTTCTTTGGATCTGTTTGAATGACAATCTAAACGTAAAGTGGTGAAATGATCATAATGCCATATTAACTCTAAGCGTTACAAAAAAACTTACCTTTGTAGAATCAGTGTTAAACCTGACACCCTTTAAAATCATAGAATTGCAACCACCACACCATATATTGTACGGCATCTCAAACCTGGAAGTTATCCAAAAGAAATAGACACTGAGAACCTTTAATTCCTTACTGTCTATTTCAGTTTTGTAATTTAGAGTTACTATCTAGCAAGACTATCAACAAATATTACCATATAACTAAGATACATTGATCTGTTTTTTTTTGCTCTCTCCCGCAACGCATGTTGCCCATTAAACACCTTCAAGCCACCCTGTAAACAGTTAAAGAAGTTTATGATACCATAACAGCAAAACCGTGGTTGCAGGTATTAACACAAGTGTAATTAATAGGAAACATGACAAACCTTTTTTGGCTCCCATTCGGGGGGATAGTAGAAATTGTCTGCCCTAGCAGCTGCAAGTGATTGCAATAAAAAAATAACTAAAATAAATAGCCACTTGCAGATTGAAAAATATAAAAAGAGCCTTCAACATCAATTGATTGCTTTCTTAAGTCAGATATGTATTATCATGTAATGCTTATAAAAATCAAAATTTGTAGATGACATAGAATTGTTAGCTGGCAACATCAAACAGATAATACAATGAACGTAACCTTACCTTAATCGCGCAGTCTGCTCGTGTCGCCAATATTGTATAAGGATAGGTAGCAACGGCTCCATTGAAAAGTCTAAGGACTTTTTCAAATTCAGTCTACAAAATTGAAACAATAAGAAATTAATAAAACAAACATGTACAACTTAATTCAAGATACTATTTTATAATAGAGGTACGAATATGTCTCTACACGGATCTGTATCTAATCAAAGAATATAATATATGAACCTGCTCAAAAGAGAGAAGAATATGGATATGGGTTATCAGTTATGAGCATACATAATACAAAATATGACGTAACGTTATAAATCTACAAATCAAAACTAAGATGTTTATAAATGACCAGAGAGCATAGAACTCTATGATAGTATATGTGTGTGCATAGGCCAATGAAGAACCAAAAGAATGAAAACAAAAATAAAAAAATATTGAACTTGATGAATGATATAAACGTATTAGTATAGAAGATAAATATACACTAAAACGCTGAAATCCTGTCATCTTTTGTTTTCCTTGTGGTGACTATATAGGATTATAGAGGTCCATATCATGAAAAGACTTCCACAAAACTCAGGAAACAATGATCGAATATGATTAGCAGTCGTATCTTTGAGAACCGAATGAATGATATTAGTGTTTTGTCAAAAGTTATGATGAATTCTGGATTAGCATGAATAAGGTATGTAAATTTGAAGTATATCTATATATATTTTAAAGTATATCTTTATAAATCTTTAAAAACCAAACGTATCAAATTTGTTATATTAAAACATTGCATTATTAAACAACATATTTTTTTAAACAGTTACATCATAGATGGGAGGTTCGAATCTAGCAAGGGAAATATTTTTTAAACAATTTAGAAAAAAATGCTAAAAATCTATCCATGTCATCGTTGAGGTGGCATCCAATCACTAAATCATATTTATACATTCATAGTTAGCCTCATATATATGTTATAGATATATTACTATTACATATATACAATCATATACTACAATCTCCAAGTGCGATGCAAAGCAAAAGGATAAAACAGTGTTGATTCTATAAACTTGCTTTTCGTGTTTAGCAACTTTGTCGATTTTCCGGGCTTTTTTTCAACGAGTTGACCTGCAACAAATCATGTCCTGAGCCAACAAGAGGGGGACACTTAGGTAAGATCCCAAATGCATGTTTCCCGGGGGGGCCACCAAAGTTAAGTGGACTCCTTCGAGTGGAATTGTCAAAAAGTTTACGGGGGTAGGGCTCTTTATAGAGAAGTTCAGTCTGTTAACGAACATCTTCAGAACATCCAACAAATATGTATATTTTGAAACCACGGTAACTTTGAATGGACCGCTGTCACCAACAGAATCCAAACAAACTTGCGGCAATGGGCAAGGTCATCAATCGGAAACAAAGGGTATTAGGGTACTTAAGGATGTCCGGTACGCCCAGAGCCGACATATGTTGGTAGTCTTCAATGGGGATAATGTTGATTATTTATACAAACATATTAATTCTGTTTTTAATATCAAAACACAAATCACACAGTTAGCTTAGTTGGGTTTATCCAAATGAGTACAATATAGCTGGGAGTTTTGATATAGCAAGGGAAATTTTTTAAAAAAATTTCGAAAAAAAAATGTACAAATATGTCCTGTTCGATCGTGATGAGGTGGCATGATGGTGGCATCGGGTACTACATATATTTATACAACATAGTTAGCTATATATATGTTATAATTTTTTAAACAATTTCGAAAAAAATGCGAAAAAATATTATCATGTATGTTGATGGTGGCATCCAGATCTAAATCATATTATATTACATATAGTTTGATAAATGTGTTATAGATATATTACTTTTTCGTAGATTACAATCATATATAAATCGCCACGTGCGACCGCAAACATTACATTTGACGCATTTAACTATATTACGACCTTTTCATAAGGTTCTTATTTTTAGAAAAGTTAAGAAATGTAGAGATAATATAATCCGGAACTTTAAATTTAGTTTCAATTAAGTAAATTCGAACTTTAGTATTATAGATAAATTAAAATATTATGCAAGTTTGAATTCAAAAGTCAACTTGAGTTGACTTTTACCTAAAAATAATAAAATTGACCGGGTGTTAAAACGTTCTTTATAAGAGATTACGTTGAGCTCACCTAGGAAGTAGCTTAAGGCGAAATAATTGATTATTCAAAAATAACTTTCCAAAAATTTTGATCGTACGGGTTAAGCAAACTTGGTCAAACCCAAAACCTATGGGAAAACGACATTTTTGAATAATCCGACTATCCAAGACTTAATAGTTATTAATTATACAAAAAACTCCTAAACTTAGGCAATAACAAATTCTTTCAATAATTTGTTTGATCTTATAGCAATATACATATACAAATATACAAATTTATAATAATAAACATTAATGGGTGCGACATTGCTTTTCAAGAATCAAACTATGGCTTCTTGTCTATTGAAAATGGACGAACCACAGGACCACACAAAACAAACCTTTTTCATCAACCTTCCAAAAATAAAACAATTACTATTTTAAACAACTTATACGGAAAATTCACATGAACCCACCAAAATTCAACTTCTTAAATTTATTGTATGTGGGTTTTAATAGTGGGTTTTGTAGTTTCAAACAAAGGATTAATATATGTAATTTGATTGTATGGTGTTAGAAATAAGCGGGAAAAGTTGGTGTTTGTGGTGGTGGCTGGTTCGAACAAGTGCAAGAGAGGGAGAGAGTGAAAAAAATTTGGTAAAGTGTTATAATGTAGGTGTGAGGTTGTATTTATAGAAAAACAAATTATGAATAAATCTTGGAATTTAGTACACATTCTAAGTCTTTTTACAATTAGTACACTGTGTTCTTTATTAATAAATGGCAAACGGTAAAGTTAATAATATTTAAATGTAATATTTTTACTTTTAAAAACGTTAATAAAGAAAAGACGTAAAAACGACTTTTAAACACGGTTTTTAAGAAATGGGGCAAGCGAGTAAATAACAAAAATAATAATTCAGCTCTGGAGAACAATCTTATTTTTTAACTTTTTGGACGTTTAAAACAAATAAAATTAAATCACGGATTGGAATTACTATCTTAGAAATTGTCATCCAATTACAGTATACCGATATAACTCTTTAGTAGGTCAAAATTATTATGTAGACGAGATACAAGTTGGACTGGAACTAGAGGTGTTACAATTTGGGTGTTAAGTTTAGTGTAGGAAGGGCAAGAGACTGAAATTAACAAAGAATAGATTAGTAATAAAGAGCTACATCATTCTAGTAAAAACTAATCACTATTTTTTTATAGTTGGTACAGTGTTGCATTTTTTAAATTATTTTGCTTTTAAAGACTAAAAGTATTTTGCATCCCATATTACATCTAGTTATTAACATATATGTTAAATGTTATTCAGTAGAAAGGCCTTAGAACTGGAATGTACCTTCATCCATTAATACGATTTTTTGTGCTTCCACCTTGTGATTCCAAAAGTATTGAAGCATGCTTTCCCGATAGGCTAAGGCTGTTTGTACAGGGTCGCCGAACGTCAATGGTTGCTTACGGCTCAATCTGTATAAATAAATACATACCCATACACAACAGTCACCAAATAGGTCTGATTGCTCAATAACATTTGGAAACATGTATGTGATTTCATAGTTCTCAACTGATATACCCTTGCTCTGTAAAACCCCATGCTCGTTTAGATACAAGGTAAGCTGCTGTGGCAAGTTTCTCTTCATTGTTCTCCACAATGGTCTCCTATTTCCGCTCACCCAACCAAGAGAATCATAAAATTTAACCACTCCAGTGGAGATTTAAAACTGAGCTAGACACCGGTGTTTCTTTGGCTCATTGACTGGAAAATATACCTATTTTAACAAATACAGTTATATAATTTGGTTTTAATCAGATTAGAACTAAGGGTTAATACACAAATATGTTACTAAAGTTTGTCAAAATGTTCACCTAAGTTACTAAAGTTTTTTCCGTTACAAAAAGGTTACTCAAGTATGCGGATTTATCATTTGGGTTACTCAACCTTTAAAACAGTTACAAAGAGGTTACTTAACTATACGGATTTATTTTTTAGGTTATTGAACCTTTTCAAAGAGGCTTATTATTTGGCCTATTTACCCTTAAAAAATTCACTTGCATACTTGAGTAAACTTGAGTAACCTTTTTGTAACAAAAAAAAAACTTTAGTAACTTAGGTGAACATTTTGGCAAGCTTTAGTAACATTTTTATGTATTAACCCTAGAACTAAGGTATAAGTATAGTTTGTAGCCAAACACACCTTCTCAACATCTCTCCACGGTACATGATACCTTATGCCGTTGGAATAATAGTCAGGATCCACCTAGGATGCATGGTAAAAAATGTGTATGAAAAACAAATTCAATAAGCTCAACAATTAAGAATAATAACATTAAAAAATACATACATATGCTGAAAAACTTTATATTAATTACATAGTCTTGTAACCAACCTTCTTTAACCTTGTCAAGACAGGCTAACGTTAACTAGAATATTTGACCAACAACAATCTCCTGAATCCCCAAAGAAACCGATACTCTTGCGGCTCTTTCATTTCTAGATATTTAGAAATATCATCTGGCAAAGTTACCTTGTCCCTTTCGCAATCATGCGGTCTTGACAAATTCTCAAGAAAATTACTAAACACATGTTTAGCGACATTAAAAAAATATAAATGTTATTGTATTTTGAACACAAGTCGAGTCACACCTCTACAAACTCTTGTATTTTCATCAATTCATTAATTGACCGCATTTTGGTTGTCTGGATATTGCCTGTAAAAGAATATTAAATAAATGGACTTCGGATTTGAATAGTAAGACTGTCAGTATACCATTTTAATTTTCAACATAACATGTACTATACCTCCTCAAAGTCAAAGGCCACTATGGTATCCCTGATGGAACTCATGGATCTTGTTTTTGGTGGGGCTGGAGTAGTCGTTCCTTGTTGACCAAACGGTTAATCGAGAGTCATAGCCAACCTCTTCTTTCTTTCTTTAATAGATCTTAACACATAGTTCTTTATTATACCACACTTCTTCGTCTTTGATTTGCCACGGGCAAAAACACTTGCTAAGGGTGGTTTGTAATCATCTTTAACCACATTGACGTACTTTGGCTTCTTAATTTGATCCTGATATTACAAAGTGTTGGATCGTTTTACTGAATAGATCTTAACCTTCAGCTTGCAAAGAGTTTGCTCCTTTAGATAATTCTAAAGCAACAATAATGAAACACTAAGTAAACACTATTGACTATGTGGAATCTAATCAATAATGCTAAGAAGAACAATATTGAATATCACAAAAGAACTTTTATATTAAACTTTGAATCTGCCTAGGTTACAGATTATAAACTATGATTACCATTCGATCTCTATGATCTGTGTAGAACTATATCTACTAACTATGCCTAGGGTTCCTTTTATAGACTAAGGAAACCCTAATGGACTTTACAAAACGTTTATAAAGATCATGCATATCCTTTCCTAAGATATCTCATGCATATCTTATAAACGGTACTAACTACTTTATACTAACGGTACTAACTATCTCATTAGTACTAACTATTTTGTATTGTCAGTACAAATTACAACTAGCGGTACTAACTAATATAACTAGCGGTACTAAGTCCGAAATGCATAATTCCCAACACAAAGTATGCTATACTTATTTATAATTACTCAAAAGGCACCTACACATAGGAGTAAAAGCAATTGAAAAACAAACATACCTTAACATGTTCTTGCAACAAAGTTGTTTTATCTTTTTGTCCATCAATTAACTCATCAACGGGTTGATGTTCTACACGTCTATATTTGATAGTCATATTGTTCTCTTCATGCTGTAACTTCATATCATCTAAATAAATATTAGGCACCATCTCTTCATCGTTCAACACATTCATGTAGTATGCAGTTATAAAATTTAAATATATAAATAGGAAAATAAAAGGATTATAAAATTTAAATATATATACATACATGAACCGGCTTAGGTGTGGCATGGTGATTCATGTTAGGTACATAACGATCAACTTCATTAACATCTCCAAGGACATTAATTTCAGGATGATCATTCGAATAGTCAAATGCTTTTATTAGAACGTCCAAAGTAGAAGTATTCTCTTGAGAGTAAGTATGCTCATTCTTCCCATATGCCTTATCAATTGACATACCGTCACAGGCGATTTTGGCATTATCCATATCAGGACGAGAGCATGTTGACTGTAATTTAAGAAATATTATTCCATTGTGAGAAAATTATAAAAATTCAAAGAAGACAATAGCATTTCAATATATTTTAAATAATATAAGTTTATACGAACCATGGGATCATTAGCCGAACCACCAATTCATTGGTCCACACCAGTATGATTGGAAATCATATCAGGTGTGTAGCAAAATCATTTTGTAGCTTTTCTTTCAAAAGTCTCTCTACATTTGCAATTCTTTGATCATCAACCTTAATCAACGCAACTTCCTGTCTAAGATCATGAAATTCAACAAAAAGTTCACGTATTAAAACATTTGCCGGCTGGTTAACATTATCTAATTCATGATTTGCCGGCTGCTCAAACATTATCGAATTCATGATTTGCCGGCTACTCAACATTACTGGATTCATGATTTCTTCCTCCTCCTTCGGAATCCAAAACACCATCCCCTTCTTCCAATAAAAGCAGATCATTCTTTTCAACTAACGTTTCATTTACTCTTTTATTTTCATAACCTAATTGGTGTTTCCCATCAACAGCACTATCTTTTAAGACACCCACACAATCATCAGGGAAAACATTCTTGTCTTCATCAACCAACCCTTTGATTAATGGAATACTTGCAATAAATCATGGTTCCCTCTTCTCTACAAGAGTTGAATAAAGGTCCATATTTGGAAATGAAACCTAACAAAGAAATACAAAAATTACTCAGGCTATGGACACTAAATACAATACATTATTTTAATACAGATACAATTGTGCTTACTGGTCCAAAAAGACGATCATAATCAAATTTCTCAAACTTTGATTTTTTTTGTCCAAACAAGACCACGCGGTAAAACATACTCCTTTTTAGACCAAGATATTTAATTGTTTGGGTAAGTCTCCAAAATCTATATCTACACAATGGGTAAGTCTTTAAAATATAACTATGGTCGAAACGAGGAAACTTTTTGTTACAAAAAACCAGGGATACGTATAGAAGATAACTACCAAATCAAATGTGTACAAAATCTAACCTTGAAAGCCCAAGCAAAACCATATAGATTGTATGTGGCAATGAAATTTAGGTTTTTCTTTTTCTCAGCCAAATGATGATCCTGATGTATAGCAACAACATTCATAGTCCTTTTATAAAATTTGTTCCACATATATTCACCCCAAATATAGTCATTCCACGCATCCAAATCCTCCACCAACGACACTATATGCCTAGGGATACAATTCCTGTCCTTTTTACCCATAAACACTAACTCAACAACAATTAAAAGACAAACCCTTACCGCATCCATATCAGATAAAGCTAACCAGTCTTTTTTATCTCTAAGAAGTTGTAAAACTTCAAGGGATTTTAATTTTTGTACACCAGTTTTTGTTACTTTTTCAAGAAACACATGCTGGCAAAAAGAACTCAATTTCTTATGTTTTTCTGACACAATGCCAAATCAAAAACCAGTGATTAAACAACATTCTTTCCGGCCAAAGTGTAACCAATGATCGCCAATATGGAATATAATTGGGGGAGCATGCAAAAAAATCTTTGAGACATGTATCTGATGTTGCAAAACATAATGCATCAAATGGTTATCATTGTCGTGCGACAGAACATCCAACCAAGGCCCAAATACAATTCTTTTAAATATCCTTTCACGAGTAGGATTGGTTTGCAAAAGAAGTTTAATTTCTCCAAGCAACTTAACACTTGACCTAACACAGACTTTGACATCATACAACTCATTAAAATCAGACATATTATAAATTGATAGAGGGGCAACCGTGGGTGTATTGATTAAGGGGTGTCTGTGTCAGTATTTTGCTTTTGTGCGTTCATGGGTTACGGTTATTTTAGTTTATGATGTTTGGATCATGGTGATGGGGAGAAGATGGGTTGTGTGTATTTATGGATTGTGTGTGTGTATTTTCTATTAAGTGTATATTTTTTTAATAGTGTATTTAAAAAAAAACAAGTATTGTACTGAAATATATTAAAGTATTGATTGCCCTAAGTACTAGTCGCTCATACTTTAATATAAAGTAAATTGGTAAAAAGACCAAAATGCCCAGTCGCCCAATATATGATTGCCCAAATAGTACTAGTTGCCCTACAAACATTAGAGTACATATACCTTACAACTTTATTTATACTTTTGTTTTTTAATATTATCCATGAGATCCTCATCCTCTTCATCTTCAAGATCCAAGATCCACTCATCTAATCGATTTGCCTAACCGGAGAAATTGACTGTGTTTGGGGTATAGTGGCATTACCACTATATGGTTTGAACCATTTTAAGAATTTTCCCTTTAAATAATCAACTTGCCAATCTTTTATATGAATTAAACACAAACTTATGAACAACAACAACGATACTTAATTAAAAACAAAGTTCTTGTAAAAGTTGGAGAGTCATGTCACGGTCTATTTTGATTTTATTCACACATATGCATTTCTTATTTAGTCCATCTAATTGCATTGTGACTATATTTAAATGTATTTTGCTAATTGTCACAGTTAGACTTTGGTTTGAAGACTTCTACAAGAGGTTTAACTTCTGAGCAAAAAAAACAAAGTCATTAAAGTTTTTGTTTTAGAGTTCAGACAAATGGGGAAGTGGTGGTTGTGCAATATAAGTTTGTCTTGTTAGAGTAAATGAGATGTCATGCATTTAATTGGTTTGCAGTGAACACTTTTGTAGCAGAGTTTGCATTAATAGGCTTGAGCCACTAAATGGTCTTTACTAGTTTCACCTAACAATCATAGCTTAGTTGTGGTCAAGACAAGTCGTGGACTTTTAGCCGCGACTTTTATCATTGCAAAAAGCCCCGATTCTTGTAGTGAAGTTACTTGCATCCGGTTGTGGTTATCAGAATGTAACTAGGGGGTTATTTTCAATACAGATTATTATACGGTTTTAAAAAAATGATCTTTTCCCATTACATGAATGCGCACAATCTGGATCCTTTCTTATATGCAATCCCTAGCACGCTCTTGCCGTTTTGTGTTGCACTTGAAGTATTAGGATACCAATGCTCTATGATATTTTGTTCCTATATGGTATGACTTAGGGCGTGTTTAGTAAGATTTTTTTCTTAAAAGGCTAATATATTAAAAAAACGCTCCGAGAAGGAAACCTAAAAAGAGACAAGGAAATACAACGAGGAAATCAAGGAAACAAAGCAAACAAAACCGAGAAGGCCCAACAGATCAGAAACAAGCTAACTAGAAAAAAATGGCAAAATTAAAGGCCTCGAGATCCTGTTGTTCCAGTTTATGTTATTATCACTCTCTACTTGCACACAAAACAAAATTAAAGAATTTCCAAGATGCTGAGCTAGCGTTATGTTATTATGGTTGTGAAGGTTGTTTGCATCGTCTTTGAATCTACCCATCTATTCATTACAATGATTTCTGCATGTTTTGTTTTAACGTGGATGATTAAGTTTGAAAAAATATATGTAAGTTATAGATTTGATGTTAACACAAGAAATGATTTGATGTCAACATGCGAGTCATTTAAATGAATTAAACACAAACTTGTGAACAGCGATGATACTAAACAAAAAAATTATTGTAAAAGATGGAGCGACATGTCACGGTCTATTTTGATTTCAATTAAGAAAATATAAAGATTTAAACAAATATTGAAATGGGTGAAATCTAAGAATTGAACTTGGAAAACATAACCATCTAGGCTAAAGTGTTGTTTACTTGAGCTTTTAATTCTCTGGAAAGCTTTTTGGCTCCATCATCTGTAATTGTTGGTGTTTCTTTAAAGATTACTCCAATTTTTAAGCCCAAGGATGACTAATAAAACAAGATAACAAATTGGATCTGTTGATTCTACGAATACCAGAAACAATTCTTCCAACAATAGTTGATTCAAATGAATACCGATTATTAGGGTAAAATTTCTTGGCAAACAGCGGCCAATGGTTTATTTTTATTAAAACTGATAACTGTCTGGCTAGGGTTACAGCAGATTGTTTAAATAGGCTCGCAAAACTAAAACGGGCCTAAAAAGACAGATGGGCCGTGAGCTAGAACAAAAACAAGTCCAATAAAAAATAAAAATACAAAAAAATGTAAATAACTCATAGTAAACGGCTGGTTATAGCTGCGTCCGCCTCGTTTTTCCCTTTGATTTGAGTGGTCACGGGCCTGAAACGGACTTACGGATCAAAAGTTATGACTGTTTTACTCAAGCCATTTTCTTCACACGATCTTGGGCTTTTAAAAACAAGTCAGCCCGTTCTTCAATACTTGGGCCTCCATCATTCCCCCTGGGTAGACGAAATTCGTCCTCGAATTCATAGCAAGGTCATCATCAGAAGAGTCGCCATGATAAGGGATCAAGTGCTTCACACTAAAAACATCAGAACACCTAATATGGCTTGGCAATTTCAGACGGTAAGCATTAGAATTAATCTTCTCCACAATCTCTAGAGGGCCAATCTTCTTAGCAGACAACTTGTTATACTCTCCAACAGGAAACGATCCTTAGTCAAAACAGCCCATACAAAGTCACCCTCTTCAAAATCAACATGTCTCTGCTTGTGATCCGCATCTTGTTTGTACTTGGAATTGGCACGAACCAAATTTTCATGAACAGCTTTGTTAACATCATGTAACCCTGCAACAAAATCCTGCACTTTCTTGGGAACAGAACTAGACACACGAGGAGTCATTAAATCCAGAGGACCACGTGGTTGAGCAGAATAAACCACCTGGAATGGACTAAACCCAGTGTTTCGATTAACAACATGATTATGAGAAAACTCAGCTTGACACAACCTTTGATCTCATGCCTTCACATGATCACCCACCCAACACCTCAACAGATTACCAAGGGACCTGTTAACAACATCAGTTTGCCCATCAGTTTGAGGATGATAAACACTATTAAAATTAAGTTGAATATTCACCATATTCCACAAACTACGCCAAAAATGACTCAGAAACCTAGTGTCCCGATCAGAAACAATAGAGGAAGGTAAACCATGTAAACGGTATACATCCCTAAAGAATAGTTGGGCCACATTAACTGCATCTATTGTCTTTTTGCAAGGGATAAAGTGCATCATTTTAGAGAAACAATCAACAACAACGAATATTAAATCATTACCCCTTTGAGTACGAGGTAGCCCCAACACAAAATCCATGTTAATATAAACCCATGGCTGCAAAGGAACGAGCAAAGGCATATAGAGACCTGCATTAGTAGCCGTGTCCTTTGAGACCTGGAACACACGACACCTCTTGACATAACGATCCACCTTTTTCCTCATAGTGGGCCAGAAATAATAAGCTTGCACCAATTGCAAAGTTCGATCACGG
Source organism: Tanacetum coccineum (assembly GCA_026074375.1). Lineage (NCBI taxonomy): Eukaryota > Viridiplantae > Streptophyta > Magnoliopsida > Asterales > Asteraceae > Tanacetum > Tanacetum coccineum. Next base: position 40,717 of record BQNB010011408.1, on the reverse strand, counting down.
CCAACATGCCCCTCACCATGTAATTCCTTAATAATTTACAAGCGAAGACTTGAATAAAGAATACAGAAAGAAATCTGGCTTCTCCTCAGCCTGCACACCCTGCAAAACAACTAAAAAATATGGGTCCATAGTCACCATGTCATGAATGACATCAAGTCCTGGAACACCAACCTGCATTGTTACAAGCAAACCACTCCTCTTGCTTAAGGCGTCAACAGCTCGATTGGAAACACCAGTTTTGTGTTTCACCACAAAAGTAAACTTCTCAATAAATGCCAACCAACGCCCATGCTTATGGGATACCTTATCTTGAGTACGAATATGCCTAAAGGAATCATGATCAGTGAACAGTAAACAAAACCAAACTCCTTATGAAACAAGTAATGGCGCCAATGCTTCACAGCTTGGACCACTACATAAAACTCCAAGTCATAAGTAGTGTACCTAGACTTTGGTTCTGTCAACTTCTCACTAAAATAGGCAACAGGTCGCCCACCTTGACTAAGAACCCCACCAATAGCAACCTTTGAGGCATCAATATGAAGCTTAAAAACCTTAGAAAAGTTAGACAATATCAAGATTGGTGTTGTAGTAAGCTTTTCTTTGACAACCTGAAAAGCCAACTCAACTTCCTTCGTCCAAACAAATGACTTTCCCTTCATGAAATTTGTTAAAGGGGCCATAATGGAACTAAAATTAGAAATAAATTGCCTATAGAAAGAAGCAGACCCATGGAAACACTGAGACTTCAGTAATGGAATTTAAGAGTTTGGCCACTCTTGAATAGTTCTACTTTAGACATCGATCCACCTGTAAAGCCATCACCCAGAAACAACATACCCCAAACATCAAAACATTAGGGGTCATAGAACAGACTCTTCTTGTGCTGCATAAAACTATCCTTTCCGAAGCAAAGGTCCCAAGACTTCCTCACATGGGTGACATGCTCATTAAAAGAAGCACTATAAATAAGAATGTCATCAAAATAAATAACCACAAACTTGCCAATAAAAGGCCTGAACAATTGATTCATCATACGCATAAATGTACTTGGTGCGTTTGATCAACCAAAAGGCATCACCAACCACTCATACAACCCTTCATGAGTCTTGAAAGCGGTCTTCCATTCATCACCATGTCTAAAGACGAATCTGTAATACCCCCCCTCTTCAAATCCAGCTTTGTAAAAATAGTAGCACCACTAATCTGGTCAAGCAAATCATCAAGGCGAGGAATAGGAAACCTGCACCTCATAGTAATCTTGTTGATGGATCAACTATCAACACACATACGCTATGTACCATCCTTCTTGGGAGTCAATAGGGCAGGAACAGCACACGGGCTCATGCTCTCACGAACGTGACCCTTAGAAACCAACTCCTCAACCTGCCTACGCAACTCCTCATGCTCTCTCGGGCTCATCCTGTTAATATGGCCTATTGGTAATTGTGACCTAGGCTCTAAATTAATATAATGTTGGATGTCATGCAATGGTGGCAATCCATCAGGTAACTCATCAGGAAAAATATCTAAAAATTCCTCAAGTAAAGGAATCATGGCTTCAAGAATTTCACTATCTTCAGCAACCTCCTTCCCTATTAGCACAAAAACATCATCTCCAATCTCCAGCTCATCTTCAAACTGCGAAAGTGTTAGGAAAGTACCAGTGGGTTTACTAACTACTTCCTTAGGTTTATTGGGCATCAAAGTAATCTTCACTCCCCCAAATAGGAAACTATAAGTATTAGTTCTCCTATTGTGAGTTATATCACGATCATACTCCTAAGGTCTACCCAACAACAAGTGACAAGCATCCATGGGTACCACATCACACCAAACATTATCCTTATAAGTGTTTCCCACAGAAAACAGAACATGGACACGCTTAGAAACTGTCACCTCTCCGCCTTTCTTAAGCCACTGTAACTTATAAGGTTTGGGATGATTTTTAGTCTTTAATCTTAGCTTTTGGACTGCTTCTATAGCTATCAAATTATCACAACTACCAGAATCACAAACAAAAGTGCAAACCTTACCCGAAATAGTGCATGTCGACTAAAAGATATTATGCTTAAGCCAATCATCTCCATCAGCTTTGGGTGTTAAGCAAGAGCACCTTACCACCAAATTCACCCTCACATCTCCAGACACATACTCCTCCTCACACTCGGGTTCTTCATCATAAACTGGGGCTTCTTCATACTCTTCATAAGCCACATCATCATCTCCCTCCGAATAAGCAAATCAGTGTCTCTTACCAACCTTCTTACATTCCGACTATCGGTGACCAGGTTTATCACAGTTAAAGCACTTCAACCCACTACTACCGCTTGCTCTAGAAACTGGTCTAGTATTGCCACCACCTACTTTAGCCTGACTGGGAGTAAAACGAGATGCCACATTACCCGAACCAGAAGCACCTGTTATGGCAGGAGAAGACGAACTTCCCACTCGACGGTTCTGCTTCTCAAAAGCTAATGCACGCTGATATGCATCAAAAAGTATCATTGGATCATACATGTTAACAGAATCTATGATCTGGACTCTTAAACCACCAATGTATCGGGAGACAAGATGATCTTCTGTCCCTTGAATGTCATTCCTTGCAATCAACTGGTAAAATTCGGTTGTATAATCTTCAACAGATTTGGACCCTTGTTTCAGATTCTATAACCGCTGGTACATCCGCCGTTGGTAATTATGAGGAATAAAATTAGCCCTCATACACTTCTTCATCTTTTGCCAACTCGTGATCTTTAGCTTTTCAACCCTCTCCCTTGTCAGTTTCAATTGTTGCCACCACATGGATGCCTTACCAAGAAGTTTGGTAGCGATCAACGAAACCCTTTGTTTTTAGGGACTTCTTTGAACTCGAACACCTCTTCAACCGTAACAAGCCAATCAATGAACCCCTCAGGACTCAAAGTATCCCCAGTAAAATCAGGAATATTGACTCTCATTCCAGATTCCCAACGCCTGTTATCCTCCCTTTGATTTCTCCTTGGTCATCTTCCTGACTATTCATCAGAAGATGAATCGTCATCCTCCCCAAATGGGTTTTCTGACTGTTCGTCATCAGTACCCCGAACATTACGATTACCATGCCTGTTCATCAACTGATCCATCCAGTCAGACAATTGATCAACGAATTAATCAAATCGCTCCTCTATTCTTGCCATAACACGGTCTTCTAATTCTTGTTCATGTATCTCATTAAGAGTCCTGTTTTTCCTTGAAGGCATCTTAATCAGGAACTTCAGCTCTGATACCAACTGATGTAGAATAATAAAACAAGATAACAAATTGGATCTGTTGATTCTACGAATACCATAAACAATTCTTCCAACAATCGTTGATTCAATTAAATACCGATTATTAGTGAAAAAATTCTTGGCAAATAGCGGCCAATGGTTTATTTTTATTAAAACTGATAACTGTCTGGCTAGGGTTACAATAGATTGTTTAAATAGGCTCACAAAACTGAAACGGGCCTAAAAATACAAATGGGCCGTGAGCTAGAACAAAAACAAGTCCAACAAAAAATCAAAAAAACAGAAAATTGTAAATAACTCATAGTAAACGAGGGTTTTGGGCTTTGAAAAATCCGTAACTCCTTAAAGTTTTGTTATCGATGCGTTCGCCTTGTTTTTCCCTTCGATTTGAGTGGTCACGGGCCTGAAACGGACTTACGGATCAAAAGTTATTGCTGATTTACTGAAGCCTTTTTCTTCACACAATCTTGGGCTTCTAAAAACAAGTCAGCCCGTTCTTCAATACTTGGTCATCCATCAAAGGATTAAGCTAATATACATGTGTCCTTCTCATATAGCTAATCCTTTTCCATCTTTTTTGAAAATAAACCATTTCCTCAATTTTTATAAATCATACCCCAAAACAGTTGTTGTATACACAACTCGGCTCACCCTCTAAACATGGAGCATGTTTTACAAAAGTTTTAATAAATGAGTAACATAAGGATGTTAATTACCATATACTTGGTCCTTGCTCTATCGGCCATCACTATAATGCCAATATGTTACTTTATAGACATTTCGTGTTAGGTGCAAAATTAAAGCTGAAAAGGGCAACGTGTATCATTTGACTTGCTTGTTTTTGAAATTTCGGCCAAGTTTTCCATATAGTTGTCTCAATCTCCCGCCAAATGCAATAATGTGAAATTATGACTTTGCCATTGATGTGTAGTTTTTCTTCAATAAATTAAGGTAACAATAATGGCAAAAGATTAGATGCCATGCTGGCAATCCAAAAATCCAAAACCCAAAAGGGAATTGATATGTACACATACAAATTTGATTTGTACACATAAAAGAAGTTGTAAATTGTCTATTTTACCCTAATTTTCATTGACCTATTCTTTATTATCTTTCTTCACAAAAAACAATAACCGGTCGTTCTCCCCTTCGCTTTCATTTCCGCCGCCGCAAAATTCATCGTCTACCTATACTGAGAATCGAAATGTTTGAAAGAATAAATCATAGTTCCATATAGTGGTTTCTGTTTTAAGTTTAGCTCTAATATTTTAATTTAAAATATCACAATTTTTTGGTATTAAATATATTCAAATTCAACATTGAAGGGGTCGTTAACGTTTAAATGTGTAATCTATTTATAAGCAATAACAACACCGGTGACTTGATGGATACTAGTGAACCTGAATCTGAGGTTGTTTACTTCAATCGGGAAAAATTACGAGCAACCCAGGTGACCAAGACGATTCGATGGTTTCGTAACAATTGTTTATTAGAATTATTTTCATTTTTTTAAACCTCGTCCATTTTTTCAATCCTATAGCAAACAAAACCTCATGTTTTGAAAACCTTTTTCACCTTTTCAGTGTTTCTTTTGACACATATATTTACATATGATTGTTGAGAGTTGTTAATATCCGATCTACCACATATATTTATATATGAATTGGAAGGAAAAACAAAGGGAAAAAAGAGAGTTTTGGTTTTAATTATTGAAGTGAAAAATATAAGGAAATTTGAAATACATATTAGGGTAGAATAGACATTTTACAATCTCTTTTATGTGTACAAATCAAATCTCTATGTGTACATATCAATTCCCTTTCAGATTTCCTTATATTTGTCACTTGAATAATTAAAACCAAAACTCCCTTTTTCCCTTTGTTTTTCCTTCCAATTCATATATAAATATATGTGGTAGATCGGATCGTAACAACTCACAACAATTATATATAAATATATGTGTCAAAAGAAACTCTAAAAAGGTGAAAAATGTTTTCAAAACATGAGGTTTTGTTTGCTATAGGATTGAAAAGATGGACGAGGTTTGAAAAAATGAAAATAATTCTAATAAACAATTGTTACGAAACCATCGAATCGTCTTGGTCACCTGGGTTGCTCGTAATTTTTCCCAATTGAAGTAAACAACCTCAGATTCAGGTTCACTATCAAGTCACCGGTGTTGTTATTGCTTATAAATAGATTACACATTTAAACGTTAACGACCCCTTCAATGTTGAATTTGAATATATTTAATACCAAAAAATTGTGATATTTTAAATTAATATATTAGAGCTAAACTGAAAACAAAAACCACTATATGGAACTATGATTTATTCTTTCAAACATTTCGATTCTCAGTATAGGTGGATGATGAATTTTGCGGTGGCGAAAATGAAAGCGAAGGGGAGAACGACTGGTTAGTGTTTTTTGTGGAGGAAGATAATAAAGAATAGGTCAATGCAAATTAGGGTAAAATAGACAATTTACAACTTCTTTTATGTGTACAAATCAAATGTGTATGTGTACATATCAATTCCTGAAATACATATTAGGGTAGAATAAACATTTTACAATCTATTTTATGTGTATAAATCAAATCTCTACGTGTACATATCAATTCCCAACCCAAAAACTCAAACACCTTACTCTCATCTCAACCATCCAATCCCTTCCTTTGAGAATCAACGTCCCACGTTTCTAATCCACACCACCACCTCTCCATCAATCACACCACACCATAATTTACTACTCCATATATAAACAAACCTCACCTAAATCACATTGGATGTATAGTTTTCATCTTACTTCATTTCGTCAAATTCACCACTGCATAATTATTCCAAGAACCACGATCACGACGGGGGTGTGATTGAAGAAATGATCCTCCATAGATTTGAAATAATGTAAGGAAATGTAAATATCGGCAGCTAGGGATGAGATGGGATTATGTAAGGAATGATTGCATCTTAGTGTTGCTAATCTCATCTCATACATATTCTCTAATTAGACAGTGCAAAGTGTTAAAGTAGATGCTTATATATAACCGTTTTTGTACCATAATGAGTGGTTGCGTTAAAGGACTATGATACGTTCGTCATGTAAGCGAAGTATGTATCGTAATGTGCTATTTTTGTACCCCGGGTGGCATGGATCACTTAAGGGTTCATCCTCGGTTTTTGCATTTAAATGCTATAAGTCATAAGTGGGCACTCGGAGGTAATTAATAAATATCGCTTCTGAAAAATGATAAATATTGTGTTTTTAGCTTTTGCTGAGCTTGCCAATTGTTCAGTTTATGCAGATTTACAATTGTACTTCAAAGACTAGAGAATCGTTTGGTTATTATGCAGAAGAAATACTCGTTATTCTTCTTGTTTAACAAATCCTTGTATGAGCTTTATTTAATTATACTGTCTTTGTTTTTCATAGGATGCAGAATACCGTTGAAGAGTTACGTAAGCACATAAAAGAGCTCAAGAACAACAAATTAAGAACTTAAAGGAAACTTGAAGTGCCTACATTAAAGCAGGATGATTAGTTTTTATATAGTATTTTGTATTATAGTATATTAGGATGTTATGCATTATTTTGTACCTAAAACACATGAGCAAATTTTACTGTGTACAATTTTTCTATAAACGTTTGTTGGATATTGTGAATTATAATTCAAATTGATTGTGACAATGATTAGAAATACAGTTTGTCTATAACCATTACAAAAGTACGTGACAACTAATCCGTAACAATGAAACCAATCTTTATATATGTATGTACATATGTCCAAGTAGCCTATGGTTGCTCGATTTGAGGACTATTAGGAGATGGTGGATTAGTTGGTATCCATGTTCTTGGATCTCTTAGATCAAATCCAGGTGGTGGAGGTGGAACAACAAAAGGGTATCTCGGTATCCAGCTTCTTGGATCAAATGGAGGTGGTGACGCTGGTGTCGATGGAGGACTGAATGAAGGGATGTTGGGTTGCCAGGATCTCGGGTCTCCTGGATTGAACACAGGAGGTCTTGGAATAGGAGGGAAATTTGATGGTGGATATTGGAAAGATGGCAGTTGTGGTGGAGTTGATGTCAAGGGTGGTAAAGGTGGTAACTGAGGTAAATGCGGTTGTGGTGGAGTTGATGTAAAGGGTGGTAAAGGTGGTAATTGCGGTAAAGGTGGTAATTGAGGTAAAGGCGACATAGGAGGAAATTGAAAATATGGCGGAAATGGAGGAAACAAAGGAAAAGGTGGCAATGAAGGGAAAGGCGGTAACTGAGGTAATGGCGGAAGTGGTGGCAATGATGGCCATGGTGGGAATGAAGGTAAAGGCCACGGAAAATAAGGTAGGAAAGTTTTTGAAGAATTGAAAGAATCCGATAATATCTTTTCTTCCTCTAGCGTGACATCATATATCCCACAAAGCGTTGAGTTCCTTATAAGCGGTCTGTAACTGAGTGCGCTTACACTATAAACACAAACATTAGTTGATCTTGATTTGACTGTGATCTCTTTAGACGTTGTAGATACTGCAGGAACATTGCAGTGTAGAACCGAGCTTCTTATTAACGTTGCTTCACAAAATGACTGAATGGCCGGGCCTTGTACGCAGTCAACTCCTTCCACTGACGGTATATCCAATCTGTACACGCCGTATCTATTTGTTGTCCTATTGACAGAAAACGTAATCTGTTCTGCCGTTGCTGGTGCATTCGCTTGAAATCTACATTGTACATGAACATCAGCACCTGTTTCATAAGACAAAAGTAAGGCACAAAATACTATACATAGTTTGTTGTTACAAGTATTATTATAGATACCTGGTAAGAAATAGCTTTGTTTTGTGAACGAGTTATCGTGACACACGTCGCAGAACACTGAGCCTGTGACGGTGATATGAGAAGTCGGGTACAACGGCTGAGCCGCTACAAACAGATGACAAACAACAAGTAGAAGAAGAATGTTTGGAGTCATGGTTGTTCCATGTATATAGTTTATAAGTTGTATGATAGAATGATATATAGGATTATTAATAAGGCGGTGATAACATTAAGTAGGGTCATGAAAAATAATTGAGTCCGTGAATGGTGGTTGATAGGAAGGAATAGAAGGTTCATAAATGTGCTAAAAACAAGGACATGTGAATTGGCTCTTTTTGGCAGATTGCAGAAAGAATTGAATGATGCTAGTTTTAAGTGTTGGTGGGTGTCCATGAGATTCTGTTTAGCGAAATATTTAGCAGTAGCCATTTGGGAATTGTGTAATCTAGTTTTGACCCGGAAAAAAAAAAAATTCAAAGTGCCCATCTAAATCCCGCCCCCCCCCCCCCCCCCCCCCCCCGCGATTTACTTTTGCACACGTGTCGGTATTATAGTGGTTCGTGAGATTTAAAAAAAAAATTAATAAAAGTGGATCGCGCCATTAGTCACGCGATACACATTTAATTTTTCTTTTTTCTTTTTTTTTTCCAAGTCTTGTAAGGTATAAATTTAGGGTTTATGGTATACCATGTTTTGTTTATTGAAATTAAAGATCTCGGGCATTTTTGCGTACGTATTTGGATACTCAAATGTTTTATTTAAAATAGTTTAATTGGTTATCTGTGTAGTCTTTGATGAGCTCTTCTTGATGAATAAAATTTAATAAAAATAGTTTAAATATGCCTAAGATACGATGGTGCAAAGTGTGTCATTTGTTCATTTTGTTAAAAAAATATTTTAAACCTATATTTTTTCAATTATAAAAGTTGGAATTAAAAGCGTAAAAGTTAAAGGTAGTCATTAAAAAGCACTACAACATGAGAATCACCAGATCTCTAGTGGAGTACATGACCAACCTTATTTAGACGATATGAAAACATAAAAACAACAACACACAACGACATACATGGTTATCAAACTGGTGTTAAGCAATAATGCTTTTACATGTCTTTGTAGTTCGCCATCAATTGACGTTTTTCTTCCATGCTTCTTAGCAACGTATCTCTGACGCTTTTCAACTATACATATTTTTTCATGTCCGCCACAGTCATGCATCCTAGGGCGTACTTGCCATAGTCGACAAGTGCGTGATCTTGCAAAACCTTGAGATTGTTAATTTCAACCCTACGATCCGTAAACCAATCAGCAAAGCGATGCATCAAGGCTAAAATTTGTTCCTCCAAAATAGCTTCTTCATCAATTGCTTCTTTTAGTTTCATAAGGACAGTTAACCTAACGTTAATAGGGTTACTAGCCATGGTAGAAAATGAAAAGATAAAATTAATAAGTTGTGTGAAGGATAAAAATGTTTGCGAGTAAGAGTGCTTAAAATATGTGTCTATTTATAGTCAATTACTTGGCAGGTACTTTAGTAAATCGCGTGTAATTTGAAGTGATAGACAGAATTGTCATTGAGTTGTCTTATATGTTACAGTTAAAAAATTTGTGTTGTAAAATCATGTTGTAAATCACGTAAAATGTGCAGTGATAGACAGTTGATTGAGTACTTTTTTTGATGCATTATGAATAAAAAGTAATTGATTCATATAATATATTAAAAAAACTTATACATAGCAATCAAACCAAATACAATCTATTTGATTGGCAACCTTATTTAACACAACTGGAAATAAAACAACAGCAAACAACAAGAACACACATGGTTGGCATTGTGGTATTTAGCAACAAAATTTTATAATCTATATTGCCATGTAATTGTTAACGAAGTTTTGCTTTGCAGAAATGCTCATCAACAATTGTTGTCTTGTTCGTAGAATGATGTTTATGGTACGTATATCTGCTTCAAGTGTCATTAGTAAAGCATGTAATCCGTAGGTGTTGTAGGCAGAGTTTGCAACCTTGTTATTTGTAACGAACGGATATTCATTTCCTCTGTATAACGTGTTAAGTTGCACAACAATTGATAGTGTTTCCTCAGCTTGAATCTCCCTTTGTAGTTTTAAAACAAATGCTTCACGTGCCTCATTTTCTCCATAAGCCATGTAGTATGTTAGTGGAGAGGGGGTTAAGTGTGTATGAGAGACAAGCTTCTATTGTAGATGATAGCATAGTTGATATAGGAGAAATAGCATGTGAGGTCTGTGTCACGAGACTAAAATAGTCAAAAAAAACGCTGACATATATCGTATATTTATAAGTGATAATTGTCATTTTCATTCAACACGCATTACCAACTGTCATTCACTTGTTTTAATTAAGAAAGAGAGGAACAAAAAGTGTACATTGAAGAGACATTGTTAATACATATTGAGTTACATGAATATTATTACAAATGATTCTTCAAATGTTGTTGTTGAACTTGTTTTTATTTTTCCGTTTCTGCATTTGATATAGATAGCATAGTGATTCATCTTGTTGTTTTTTTTGTTCTTCTGAAATGATACCTCCGAATGATTCTTCCTTTGATCTATTGTTGTGGATCAACATAGAGCTTAGATTTATCTTCTGACATGATACCTTGGTTTCCTCGTAGTCAAAGTGTTCTTGTTCCGCCCATTCAACCATTTGGTCGAAAGTGTAATCATTTTGTGTTTCCTGCCTTATAATGCCTTCATTTTCACTTGAATAGTCAGTTATGACATGGTTCAACATTTCTGCCAAGCTAGCATTTGGGAAAATGTATTTGTGTATAACAAAATTGACGCCAATATGATCAATGTAGATTTCCAATTTGTACTGCGTTGAACATATATCAAACATGATATGCATATCATAGTTGTTTCTAAGCTTAACGGTTACTGAAAACCTATTGTGTGATATTTTATAATAAAGAGCATGAATGTTTGTACCTACAATATTTAACAAATATTGTTTCAGGTCTGCTAGTTTCATTCTTGAAATGTTGATGTTGAATGTTCCACCGTTGACGTACATCGTGTTATTCATTTCATCGAGCAACAACTGACCACTATTATGAACCACAAAATTGAAAACGCTTTGCGTGTAGGGTGTATGAGGTTTTGTTTTATTAATAAAACCTAGTTCACCCAGTAATTCATAGTAATCGAACTTTTTTTTCTTTTTTTTCTGCATTTGATGTAAATAGCTCAGTGATTCTTCTAGTTTTATTTTAGTTTCTTTAGAAATGACACCTGCAAATGATTCTTCCAAAGAACCATCGTTTAGAATCAACACCGTGCTTAAATCTATTTGATTATGAGAAACGAAAATCTGGAGCTTCCCAGCAACTTTTGCAATGTCATACATAAAATTAGTATGATAATCATTCTTAATTTGTTTCATACGTGATAATGCGTAGTTTGGTGGCAACATGTAGTAAAGAGTATTGAATTGTCTTTGTATTTTCCATTTTAGATAGCTAACCATATCTTCAAAACCCATTTGTTGAACGTAAATATTCAGTAATGAACCATGTTGGTAGGTTAGGGGGTTAAGTTTAAATTCTCCATTGTGCTTTACATCAAACTCGAAAGTAGTATTTGATGAAGTCGACATCTTTAGAATGTAAGAAATGTTAATTGAAATGAATTTGTTGAAAATATGGAGTTGTATACTGGTATATATATAATAATTGTGAATGGTAAAGCTGAACCCATCATATTGTTTTTTAAATATATCAATTTTTTATTGTTACACACTAGAACAAGGATATTACATGCTACAAACAATTATTAAAAATTGTTTCTTAGTAACTAGTCAAATAACTTTTTTACACAAGATGGTTTTCCTTGATTCTCCCTTTTGTTTTGTATTATCACGAATCCAACTTGCTATCCACGCAGAGTGGGGAAGCTCACACGAGACACGTACACATTGTAGGCGGGTTTTGATGGAGTAATACATGAGTATCGGGTGTCTCCCTCTTATATAGCATCTTCAAATGTACAATGTACTGTCATCAAAGATTCAATTGGTTTTTTATATTAATTAACAGTTGGGGAGTTTTTATTCGTTACCCACGTAGTTGGTTAAATTATTTATACTGTTTTGCTGAGAAGATGTCGATATCTACGGATCTATGGTAGCTATCAGCTCATCATCAACTAATTCTCTATGGGTGGACTATTGAACCTTTCATAATGGTTGTAGTTGGCCTTAAATGTATTGTTGAAAATTAATTAGAATTAATTGAATTAGTTTAATGTTTGTTGTTGAAGTTTGAACCACTATGTTATTTGTGTTTATATAGTGTTCAACTGTTTTTAAATGATGTCAATAATGGCGTTTAATGTGCTAAGTGATGCATCTAGTGTTGTACAGTGATTGGTCAGTCAGTATGTATTTGTAGTGATTGTGTTTCCAACATTTAACATTGGTTTGTCATTAGATTATGTATGATTAAATCGTGTACAATGCTACAGTGATCCACTTAGTGTCAGTGATTGTCAAGTCAATGTTTTATTATGTGATTTACCATGTCTCACTTTACATTTGATATGTCATAATCATGGCTTTAAATTGTATACAATAATAATTGTATACTGGTGTATGTGACATGTCTAGTCATGGGTTTGTCCATAAACTTAGTTTGTAGTTACTGTTTATTTTTGGTATATTTACAGTAGATATTATTGTCATTGCCTCTTTAATTGGTGTTTGTTTACAATATTTATAAGTTAATGTTTAATTAGTATATGCATTTATTCTTTACTTTTTATTTTAGTGTTTATTGTAGGTGCATAAATAGTTTAATTGAATTACAAATATATTACATCATTAAAATGACATATTAAAATTTTACAACAAACTAACAGAAAGCATAATAACATACAATTTTCTAGAACCAAAACGAGTTAAACCAACTATTTGTACCATTCAGTGTTTGTATCATCTAGTGTTGCGCATCATACTGCGAGAGTTGTATTAGTTCTTAATTGAGTTGATTTTTGTAATGTCCAGTGTATGGTTGAGAGGTGTTTGCGAAATGTTGGTCGTAAGGTTGCGATGGGTATGGTGTTTGACAGTAAGGTTGTGATGGGTATGTGGTGTCAGCGTATTGTTGTGATGTGTAATGGTTAATATTATTGAAAGTGTTGTCAAACTATTGAGTTGGGTTGTTGAAATATGGTTGGTTGTTTTGTGTAAATTGTTGATCATTGTGTGTACATATGTTGACAGACAGTTAAACGATAAAGGGTTGACTGCATTGATCACGTCTGTGTCCCGTTTGTGTGCATCTAGTACAACGTATAATTATTGGCTCCTCTCCTTGAGATTGTATACGGTTTGTATTTTTAGGACGTCCAGGTTGTGGGTTGTCCATGCAGGAGGAATAGCTTTTTAATATTCTCTGGAAATTCCCATTGTTGCATATTTCCAAGGGAATGAATTGACTCAGAATAAGTGGCTTGATATTTTTTTTTTAAACAATCTGCCACATAATGGACATAAATCCGTTCAAACCCAAAAACCGTGTTATAAGCTATGACGTGACAAAAAAGAAGCCTTGAAAGTTGCAATTTTCGACATACACAAATGCATTGATTGTAAGTTGACTTCACGAATGTATCTGACCGGTCAGAAACTTAGTATTGATATGCGTAACACCTTTAAAACCACATGTAGGCATCTTTCTTCTTTTTTTTTGTGCCACCTTGTTTTGCTGCCTAATCTGTTTTTTAGTACGTCATATTTGCTACAATAGTAAGATAAACAGGTTTGATATAGATGTTGTTAGCAACGAAAAAATAGTTGTATATTATGTTTTCATGAATAATACATGACAGTTGTAGATAAAATCGTTTATAGTTTACACATCTTGCACCAGCGCACGATACGTTCTTCTGCTAACTTTTAACACGGGCTCTTTTTATAATTACAGTAGAAGCATTGAAGGGATTCACACTATTTGATGTCATATAATTGTAACGCACTAGAGGGCAATGCGCTCTACAAAGCTTTTCATGTGCATCAGGCTGAATAATTTGTTGTGTGTTCATGTTCGTTGCATAGTCTTCTCGTGTATGTGCCTTGAATATTTCAGAATAAACCTTCTTCTTTTTTTGTTTTTCAATCCTAGGTTCTTATAAGATGACGACAACATTCACATGAAAAGGCTAAAGGGAAATTCCTTTTCTATTGACTCAAAGTATAGTTAACACACCAAAAAACCACCCCCAAAAAAAATAAAAAAAAAACCCCCCCCCCCCCCCCAAAAAAAAAAAAAGCATGCCTTTATCAGATATGGAATAGCAAATTGGGTTATCAACCAAATGCATTCTTTGTGTAAGGACATCTCCTAATGACCAACATGGACCTGTTTCTACTTCTGCATATACCAAATGCAATTGACAATCTGTTGTTTCCATCCATGGCCACAGCTACAGATTTGGTCCTTGTATAGACCCTTATATGCGCTGTGCATCGATCATATGCAACGGGATAGATAATTGAGGAATGTACGAATCTGTAATAAAAAGTTTTAAACTTACTTTTATGATGTAATAGAATTATATATTTAGTTTTTGTGAGCAAAACACTTAACAATGCCACCAATGGCAACATGTATTACATATCGACAACTACGTTATCCGTCTGTTTTTGAAACGTGTTACTGTCCCTTCATTTTTTTGTTCTAGGTTATATCAATAATACGGGAGCATTTCAAATGCGTTCGTATGGTGAACACTAACATGTTGGTTTACGTAGTGCATTCACTTTTCATTGCTTCGTGGTAAGAAATATGTATTTTGATATTCTGATAGAATATCTTGTTGTTAATATCTTTCTTCTTAAACCTTAGTGACCTATTTGTAATTTTGGGTAAGACAGGTGACCACAATGCACTTTTTTGTTTGATTTCGATGGTTAGGATATGTTTTGCGTTTGGAACAAGTGTGGAACATCATTAAGGATATTTAATGTAATATTTTCTTTGTATTATCCCTCAGTGTTCGCCCGGAAGATAACAATCACATTCAGCAAATTTAAGCATTTTAAGTTACATCTTTCTGGTCTGATTTGTCTGTTGAAAAATTGGAAAACCTTGCTTTAAAGCTTTCAACCTAAACACCAAGATTCAGATTCTTTGTTTAAAAAAATCTTCTCCTTTTCAACTTCTTATGTTGACTATACTGCTTTGAAATATTAGGTTTAGCCTAGTAAACTGGTGTCTCCGGAATGTCAGGATCAAATGAACTTGAACTTTTGCCATTTATGGATTTGTTTTCGGGGGTTTTCATTTACCACATACTTTGTATTATAATTGTTTTTGATCTGAAGTCAAAACGAGGATTAAGGATTTGAAAATGTGGGCTCATTTGCAAGTGTAGGGAGTCGTGATATTAAAATCTTTTTGGAGTAAATCGAAAAGATTTACATTGTTTAAAAAGACGTTTTGTTTTTAACTTTTATTCAAATGAGACGCATGGTATTTCTTGATTAGATGGGCATTCGTTTATAAAGTTGGTGATTTCAAAAAACTTAAAGAACATATTGTTTATAGTATTTTCTATTCAGAAACAAAACTCAAATGTGCGCCTAAATTCTTCATTAGTGTACCAAAGAACACCCGACAAAAAATTTGTACCTCAGCAAGCGTGTCTGTGATATAACAGAAAAGTCAATGACGAGAGCTTTTAAACGATTAAGTTTTATCACAACTATTTGACGTCCAACTGAATTTCGGCACTCCGATTTAAATGTAACATTGAGTATGTCAAATCTTCTGACAGTAGGACCTCGTTAGGTTTTCATTAAAAATGAATTAAGCACTTGCAGTTTTTTATATTTGAAGACATTTTTTTAAGGTTGAGTTTAGAATGTTATGATTTACATATTCGTTTCAGGCATATATATCAACTTACAAATTGTTAGATCGCGCAATGTTATGCGTGTTATAATCAAGGTTAGAGAGGTTGTCTATCAACGCTTTTTAAATAAAAGTTTAAAAAAAATATAGATGCGCAATATTTTGCGTGAAGTACTTAATGTCAGTGGAGTTTGTCCTTTCATCGCTTTTAAATAAAAAGTTAAGAAATGTAGATCGCGACAAAGGTTAAGCGTGATAACATCAATGTCAGAGAGTTGTCCTATCAACGCTTTTAAATAAAAAGTTTAAAAATGAAGATCGCGCAAATAGTTAGTCGGATATTACTTAATTCAGAGAGTTGTGCTCCTATCAACGCTTTTAAATAAATATTAAATATGTAGAAATGTAAAATTTCTTTGTATTATCCCACAGGGTCGCCCGGAGATACCAATCACATTCAGCAAAATTATAGCATTTTAAGTAACATCTTTCCGGGTCTGATCTGTCTGTTAAATATTGGAAACCTTCGCTCAAAGCTTTCAACCTAACAGCCAAGATCAAAGATTCTTTGTTGTCAAAAATGTTACCCTTTTCAACTTCTGATTGTTGACTATACTGCTTTGAAATAATAGGTTTTGCCTTGTAAACTGGTGCCTCCGGAATGTCAGGCTCAAATGACATGAACTTTTGCCATTTATGGATTTCGTTTTGGGGGTTTTCATTAACCACATCATCTGTGTTATATTCGTTTGATCTGAAGTCAAATAAGGATTCAGGATTTGAAAAATGTGGCTCATTTTGCAAGTGTAGGGAGTCGTTGATATGAAAATCATTTTCGCCTAAATCAAAAGATATACCATTGTTTAAAAAAGACGTTTTGTTATAACTATTATTCAAATGAGACGATGGTATTTCTTGATTAGATGGGCCTTCGTTTTCTAAAGTTGGTGATTCAAAAAAATTAAAGAACATATTTTTTTGATTGTTTTTCTGTTCAGAAACAAACAAATGTGCAAATTCATCATTGGAGTTACAAGCACACCCAACAAAAAATTGTACCTCATCGTCGTCTGTGATATCAACAGCAAAGTCAAATGACGAGAGCTTAAACGATAAGTTTATCACAGCATTTGCTTCCAACTTGAATTTCCGCATCACCATTTCATGTAACATTGAGTATGTCAAATCTTCTGACAGTATGGAACCTCGTTGGGTTTCATTAAAATGAATTAAGCACTTGAAGTTTTTTATATTTGACGACATTTTTCTTAAAGTTGAGTTTAGAATGTTATGAATACATATTCGTTTCAAGAATTATATATCAACCTTACAAAATGTAGATCGCGCAAAGTTATGCGTGATATACTTAATGTCAGAGAGTTGTCCTATCAACGCTTTTAAATAAAAGTTAAAAAATGTAGATCGCGCAAAGTTATGCGTGATATACTTAATGTCAGAGAGTTGTCCTATCAACGCTTTTTAATAAAAGTTAAAAAATGTAGATCGCGCAAAGTTATGCGTGATATACTTAATGTCAGAGAGTTGTCCTATCAATGCTTTTTAATAAAAGTTAAAAAATGTAGATCGCGCAAAGTTATGCGTGATATACTTAATGTTAGAGAGTTGTCCTATCACTAATTCTTCTTACTGTTTAATAACTAGCGTAGGTTGTTTTATCTATTTAATTTTTAAATTAACATGCATTGTCTAAGTGTTTTGTTTGTAATGTATTTTTAAATTATGTATTTTATTTTAATGTTATAACGTGTAATTTGAAGTTATAGACAACATGTTAAAATTACGTGATCCAACTCTTTTAAGATTTCTCCTTATAAATAGCCCTCACCATTTCCTCAATTTGCCACACACCTTCTTATTCCAACAATCTCAAATGAATTCTAATTTCAATAACGAAAATGAACCATGGGAATTAAGTCTAGATATAGATGATTCCGATCTTCAGTTAACACACATTGTGAGTTCCTCTAGTAGCACACATGTTGAACCATCTCCCTTGACCTAAAATTCAGTTACGATAATACCCGGTCCTGCGGGTCTTGTTCAGCGAGCCAAGCTGCTTAAAGAAAATGTATTTATTCTTGATCCGGATGGGGCTTTAATGTCGACACAAGAATATATAGTACAGTACCTGGAACAATACACTACAAAGTCCTTGATGTGGGTAGTTATGGAAAGGATATTACTGTAGGAGCTGCTATGATACTTACTAATGTCTCAGTTTTTACTCCTAAACCATAAAAGCATTACCTTAACATTACAAAAATAAATATGGTTGAGGTTTTCCGTAAGGATACAGTTCTTGGAAGGGGCAGTGGTTAACCTTAACATTATTATGTAATGTTTTTTTTATTATTTATGTAATGTTTTTATTATATATGTAATGTTTTTAT